>DWQX01000834.1:0-35377 GCA_018245475.1 Pharmacophagus antenor
AGTAAATGCTGTTAGTCATAGTGACTATTACAGCTTTATCGAAGCTGGCTCGCGAATCCGGTGATTCGCGAGCTAAAGACCTGCACTGTTATTACTAATCAGTATACCTTCAAATAATTTTTGGTATTTTAAATACAATTGATAATATTTCAGATTGTTAAATTATTCTTACTAATATGACGCATGCGCACGCTCTCTGGGATATGAAAATTCAGAAAGAAACTACAGTGGAAGAAGTAAGTACAACTTTCATTTACTACCCCAAAAGAATATCAAAGATCGTTTTGCGAACTATACCCTATAACTTTTAAGTATCTTTTCTTAATCTTTTCACACATATAAATTATAAATAAGATCATATTACTCTAGCAATTTAGCCACTTTGCTTTAGTCGGATGTCTGCATAAAAACTATCGTTAAATTTATTTTATAACATACCACATGTTATCGGTGTTGTATTTCATTACTTCTTATTTTACACTTGGACTCAAAATATTATATTTAATCACTCGATAATTTACTTGGGTTATGCTGAGTGGGAACGTGTTGCAGCTTCCTGGTGTCGTTCCTGGTGGACGCGCGCGGGGGTGCGATGCGTGGCTGCCGGGGTGGAGGAGTCCGCGTTATAGTACCTCCGCTATCAGCGCAGCAACCCACAAGGATCACTTGCAGGTTAACTATTTTTTTAACTGGTGTAGCACAGTTGTCTACAGAGGTCCCGTGTTCGAATGCAGCGCCACATGAGTAGTGGGATTTCGATGGTTGGGGTTCATAATTTTCTTACCGCCTTTCGACGACTTTAATTAAAAATCGAATAGTGACTAGGCTTTTCTTTCATTATAATATGTGGGTAAACATTTTTAACAGATACTTGAAGCCGTCTCGCATCAACCACATGCCGCCGCTGATGGAGGGAGAGGCGCTGGCCGCGAGAGTACTGGAAATGGGACCGGTCGCCGCCAAGTTCTTGGGGTACAAACACTCGACTTATTACATATTGTCTCATGAACACTAAAAAAAAAATTTTAGAGATAAATTGAAAAAAGAATGTTATCAATTTAGGAGTAGTAAAAGAATTCAAGTCATGTCCATATCTCTTTTTTTTTCTGAAAGAGAAAACCTGTCACTTTAGTTTGTTTTTGTCAGTTTAGTTTTTCTAGTTATAGCGTCTTGTAAGTGGAAGACAGTAGAGTAACATCGCGTTAATGTAAATAGGTGCTTCAGTGATACTCACCTAAGCGCTGTCTAGCAAAAGATACCGATATGTATTTGTTTCCCTCAAGGCCGGTGATACTGGAGGTCCCCCATTACGCATCGCTGCGCGGGAAAGAGCGCGAGATAGTGATCTTGCGCTCGGACAACGGCAGCAGCTGGCGCGAGCACAACGCGGACGCGACCGACGACGTGGTTCAGGACATCCTGCACGAAACACTCGAGATAGAGGGTACGTTGGCATATTCAGATACACCGGTGACTGCAATGATTAAAGCGCCTACCGAATAAAGTGATTAAACCAATTGTTTAAAATAAATGTACCTACCTAAACCCCTCCTATGCCATTTAGCTAGACGAAATTCGGACTCAAGCGGTAAGCATCGATATGTGATAAGCAGACCAGGCTGATGTTTGTAATTAAAAATCTTACTAGTTATTGCGAGTGACAAATTAAATTTGAATGCTTTTATTTTCTTTAAAATAACAATAAGTACTTGTGTATACAATTGTTGTCTTAAATAAATTATGATTTTGATACACATTTTTATTTCGATTTGGAGCAAAATTTTGAAATAACTAAATATTGTTGATAATGTAATCAGTATTTTGTACTTACATTTGCAAATACCTGTATATTTTTATATCATTATTACATTAATATTACTACTTGTATTATTGGTATTCTAAATAAAGATAAATGCAATTTATTTGATGGCTATTAAAATATTTCATCAGAAATAAACGAAGAGGATAAGGGCTGGGACGTACCACGAGTCACTCGTATCTTGACGCACGATTTCCCGCAATACTTCGCAGTGATATCTCGCATCCGACAGGAGGTACACGCCATAGGACCTGAAGGTATGTTGATGACGTGGCTCGGTGAACAGTCTGAAACAGTAATATATAATACCTTTTACGTGATACCAACGACATTTAAAAGAGACTAACTGGTTTTAAATGTATATTCAATATTTTTCTTTTACATAATCAACTCTTAGATATCTTGTAGAACATCATCAAAAAACTAATTTTTAACTGAAATTAACGGATTGTAAAAATTTCATCATGAGTAGGATCTATGATCCATGGACTCTGGATTATGGTATAGTATTTTTGAAACACCATTTCAGTCGATTTGTCTGTATACCGGCAGTCACACATGTGAAAGCCTCAATATTCTGGACGAGCACGCTGTACCATCTAAGCATTTTCACATAACATCACGTAAAATAGATATCCAGTGTTAAAAAAAACATGTTTTACTTTTCAGGAATTTAAAGGTATATCTAAAATACTGGAATTTATTCGCTGGTTTTTCAATATATATGACGAAATTGAAACGATTTTTTGAATATCATTGTATTAAAATGTAATTCCCAATTCCAGGCGGCATGGTGTCGAGCTCGGTTGTGCCGCAAGTTCAAGCAGTCTTCCCACAAGGAGCACTTACCAAGAAGATAAAAGTCGGCCTCCAGGTAAACCTATTCAAACCTCGCAAAGGCGTTAAAGATATGAATTTAAAAAAGATCACCGTTAACAATGTATCTAAAAAGAAACGGTTCTCTCTAATTTGGTAGTGTAACAGCGTATACTATAAAAACATTCTGACGTATACAATAAGCTGATTCAAATTAAGGTGGGAACAGATATTTCAGATAATGGGACGTGTGAATTTTGTTTCATTTATATAATCAAGTATTTTTAAATAACGTTAACAGCTATTCATGATTGCAAGCAATATTTTGTGACTAGGTAATTTGATGTGAAAGGTTTGTAACTCATATAATAATAAATGGAGACATTAAAATTTTGGAATAACAAGAGTTGTGAAGTCTGAATAGTGGCTGTGGCAGGGATGTTTGAATCGCTGTGATTTGCTATCAACCCCAAAGTCAATCTGCCGCCATAATAGCATTATTCTGTTGGTCATACTGTCAATCAGAATATGCATGCATGTGAAGTCCGAATATTCTGTGTGAGCACGCTGCACCATCTGCGACATTGAATTCGTGGTCCTTGGTAGATAAAATTATGACATTAAGGTAGTACTAGGTTGGAATTTAATTAGAGAAATTACTAAGGACTTATTAATTTTAAGACTTCTTTGTTGTATATTGACTCGTAAACAGTATGCTGCTAAGGACTTTGTTGTCTCCTCTTACCAGCTAGAGCACATAGCAAGCGCTGGAGGTTGGACGGATGAGGATATTTTTAGTTTTGACATGAAAATCTTCTGCTTAGTAGCCTAATTTGTATGAATTACAAATTGAATTAGAGATATGAGCTGAGCCGTGCACTTACTTTTGTTTTATGTGAAACAAAGTGTAAAGATCGTGGCATCCAGAAATATAGACATCTCATTTCAGTAATAATTAACAGAATTACACTTGTCTGGCATTAAAACTACACTTGTACTGTATTGTGAGACTGTGTGTGAAGAAAAAAAACATATCCAATACTTTTTTATTACCAAATGTTATTTAATGGAATTCAATTCAGATAGAAGAATATAAAAAGTCTGTAGAGATTACCTATATATGTATTACATGTGTTATTTTACTCTAGCCAAACTTAACGGTATGTTTTAGGCAATTTCCAGTATATTCTTAGCATACTTAACAATATCTGTTTCCATCTTAATAGCTATTATTATAAAATTTAATTGAGTGTATACCTTCTCTTACTTTCCTTCTAATATTCTATTGACATTTAGCTATATCGTAACTCGAGAATGGTCTAATCGATTGTCATGTCTAGTTAATAGATAATTATTTTAAATTGCTAATTAATTTTATTATTATCATTTAATTATTGCATTGGAGTAACAATAAAAATAAAAATAAAGATTTTCTAAAAGCAATACGTTTGTAATCAATCAAATTTATTATACTTTTTCGAAATACCGAATACTACATAGCTTAATTAAATGTCCATTTAAATGTGTTCATTTTTAATAATGGTAATGTTAGATTATTTAACAATAGTACAAAGGACGATGCCAAATTTTACTTTTTTTACAATTACTAAATTTTAGTTTTTAATAATCATAATATTGATAGATCCTTATCATGTAATTGTAGTGGAAATATTTTATTCTCGTATATTCAATAATAAACGAAATGTATTATTATAAGAATATTATTCTTCCGAGAAGAATGTTTAATCAAATAAATCTTCAATAAAATATTATATTTTAAATATGTATGACAATATATGCAATCGAGTAGTATTATAAACGGTTTGAACTATTGCTACAATTAGAGTTTTACATACAACCTTTAGTAAGGTTAAATATACATACTATGTGATAATCACATTCAAAATACTTAACCATAATATAATATAGTATTTCACATTGTTCTTAATTAACGACATATTGCTTGAGAAGCGAAATTTTATGTAGACCTATTTCTAGAATATATCTATTTTTGGGATTTAAAAAGACGAAGTTAATAAATAAACTCACTTCACATTGATTATTTCTTTGAAGAAACAGAGAAACTTATTTTCTCATAACATAAGCCAAGCGTAAGGCAAACACGATGCTCATGACATTATCTAGAGAAGAAAGATGACTATTCAAATTTGATGTCGTTCCTTCGATACGCAAGCAATGGTAAAGAGATCCGATGAGAGAAACCCTCGATTTGATAATTTTAAACACTTAAAAGGTTGTCTTGGTATACAAAGCAATAACATAACATTATCATAGGCATATATTTACGGTATACAATATTATAGATTTAGCTAATGTCTGACATATAGTTACCAGTGTGCTAGTGAAATTTTACCCACGTTTATATAATTGTTATTTGTATTTATTTAATGGATTTTAAACTTATTACAATTTGTATCGATAGTTCCGGTCCATGCTCACATATATTTCAATTGATTAGAATTGAAAACAATTTTTAACACTAACATCGAAATTGTGAAATAATTTCAGTTGTTCTATTGTTTATCAGCAAACACTTCGGTATTATACTTTTAGTTGACGGAAAGAAAATAGAATTTGACGGTATTCTTTTTGTCCCTTTTCATGTCTATGATCACGCACTTTTCTTTTTTGATTGAATTTCGAAGTTTATATGATTTTTCGAGTGATTAAAAAATTATACGCTTCTGAAAGTTAGATAATGAGAAAGAATAGCTTTGCACCGGTCATTACTTCTGTGTCCGAACTTTGTTTCTACAGTCTCCGTGTTTTAAATGTTATGGGAATAGTTGAGATCAATTCGTTTCTTTTGAAATGTCTCAATTGTGTCATCTTTTGAGAAATTCACGTCTCGCGCTGTCTACATCTGTGATTATATCTTGCTCACTAATGGATCGGAACAATTGTAATGAGTATATAACTTTATAACTTGTAGATTTTAAGTGTGTTTAATTATATGCGTTACTCCTATAGGGATAATGTCATACCCAATAAATTTAGAAATATCTTGAAAGTGCTTAGAACTGCTGTAAAAGTTAATTAAAAATCGTTCAAAACTGTAAATTTCGTTTTTAATCGAAGTAAATTTGTAATGTATGAAATCACCAGTGACTTTCTCACTTCTCACACAGCGTTTTAACGCGTACAAATGTGTCGACAATTGGTTCGTGTAATATTTTCTCTAGTTGGTCTTTAGGTTCATATTTAGCATGTATGTGAGAGTTTATAAAATGAGCTTGTCCTTAAAAATTGTATCGTAAACCTGTAGTGATAAGTTTCAAATTTGTGGCCTTTGTGAAGTCGTTTTGGAGTGACGTATTTTTAAGTGTAAAATGTATTTTTAAGATTGCTAAATTTATTGGGTAATTATAATTTGTGCTTTGTCTTGAAATCTGATGAGTGTTTGTTATGCAATAATGAACTTTATTCCTAAAGACCAAACGTGAGAGTTGCATGATGTGTTTTTTTTTCGTTGGGTTTTTGTGTGTTTCGAGCTTTCTTTTTTTCATTTTCTTTTTTTAAAGCGCATGTGTGAGAAAAACGATGTAAGCTTGAGTTTAAGACGTATGGTGTTTAAAAAATAATCCTTTTTTAAATGCTTTTCCCGTGATTTCATATGTTCATATTTGCTTTGCACAGCCCATTTATTTCCATCCTAATGAGTCATACACATTAGTGATTTGTTATTTTTGTTTATGTAAGAAAAAAAAAAGTGGTCGAAGAATCGTTGTAAAGGTAAGATTTTGTTTATATTTCATTACGCACTTAAGTTTTGCTTAGCTCTTAATACTACACGTCCCCTGAAACCCGCGTTTGGTCTTGTGGATATTATATTATCAAATTAATAGAATTTGCCACATAAAGTTTAGGAATTACTCCGAAAATATTAGTTCCATCAACTTAAAGGAGAATCGATAATGACAGAGTACAATTTATGATTTCTATTAATTCACTGAATTTGAAAAAGCAAATAATGAAATTTGTATTATCATAACATATATATATATATTGTTATTTTTAACTTTTTAAATAATTACATTAACAGAAACATTTATTTCAATTAGTTTTTTTTAATGGTCATATTAGTAAGAGAAGTCTTTTGTTCAATCCTTTTATAAATAACAAAAGCCAATGTATTTATTGTTCGTTATTTAAGTTATAAACTTAACTGTTTTTTTTTATTACAACTTTCACTTGAAATATGAGAATGTTGATTTGTAGCATTCATATTAATTATTTGCCTAGCTTAATGCTTAATTGCAATTTTAAGTGGTGTTAAGTGGCGTTTTAATTTTTTTAACGGGCGTACATACTTACATTACAACTACAACTTATTCAACTTATTCATTGTGCTCTTGAAGACACCTACACTGTAAACGTACGGGAAGTCTGACATCGGACTAAGGTAATGAACGTTCGCTCAACAGGCCCAAATAATCGATTCGGAATTGACTGCCAAGCTCCTCGGTCGCGGCGTAGCGGTCTCGCCCGTCGTGACCGTGGAGCCGAGACGTAGGAAGTTTCACAAGGCCATCACACTGAGCATGCCCGCCCCACGCCCCCACACCCAGGGCATGACCAACCAGTATAGCACCTCGTCAGCGCCAACTCTCCGGCTGCTCTGCTCGATATCAGGTACACATACGTTTCGCTTCAACGTCAATAGCAAATCATTAAGGATATTGGATACGAAAATACAAACCATTAAGCACCTTATCGCTATATATTTAACGTACTCCACATTCGTCTCCAAAATCCAAATGGTACCCGAAGTGTTGCAATGGATTATGGCTTATATTCGCTAAAAAGAAAAAGCTTCGCTGGAAAGGTAAGTGGGCCTAAAGTAGGATAAATCGGGCTTCATAAGTAATTAGGCTTAAACTATTGTTGACCACTGTATAACCTATATTCCATTACAACACGATAGTGTAGAATGTGCTCTATTTTAAGTCAATTTAAAGTCTATTGTTCTACTGGTATATCGTATAGTTAAAACTTAAACTGCCATCATCGGTAGACGTTAGTTATTTTAATCTATAGTGTAATTATAGATTGAAGACATCTTTATAGTAACTTATCATGTTTCATAGATAATTTGAACCCTTTTGTAAATCATAGTGTAGTTAAGAGAAAGTTGAAAAAAAATATATACATATAATATATAGATAATTTATCCCATTTACTTGAAACAATGGGATGAGCATGTCGATCAGAAAATAATTAGCGGTAGTTACTCGTCATACGATCCAGTGATCTACAGAGTTATAATGAAACAACATATCCATACAATATATTTCTTTTTATAAAACACACTTATAGCATACGATACGCTTATAGCAAATACACTGACAGCTGATTGGCTGTGTCCCTGTGTGCGCGTTATGTTCGTGTCTACATTGTCTATGTTTCTCGTGTGTTTGTGTATGTTGCACGCTAACCGTTTACGGAAATAAATTATACGCGGACCACGAAATGGACGCACACCAACAGGGGTTTTTCGCAAACGATCTCTCGAAGGTAAAAATAATACAATAGAATTTAAAAGTAAAACATGCAGACAGGGTTGAATTCGGTTTTAGTTACACGTTCGAACTTTGTTTTTTTTTTATGTTCACGCGAATTACCTCTTAGATGATAATTCGATCGCGCTTTCTGTTCTGATTCAATAGTCATGTTTATGAGATTTTTGTTTCTTAATTTATTAATTTTATAACGATTTTTTGAATGCTTTATACCATTTTCTCGCTTCTCATACATACTTATTCTGTGCACGGGCTGAATATTTTTACGCTTTGTCAACTCACTATCACTTTGTAACATTGAATAATCTACCATCACTTGGAACATCAATAATGCACTGTGATTAACACTGGTAAATGTTGATTTAGAAAGTGATTTTGAAACGAGTCTCTTAGATAAAGCGTCAGAAAATGGCACATTATTAACTACTCGATCACTAAACACGATTTTTTTCTTTCTAAGCATCATTAGTTTAGGAATTATTTTCCGGTGTCTCATTGTCACCAACATCATTTCATACTTCTGCGTCAGACTCCCTAAAGTTCTGTTAATTTGCTTGTAATAAATGAAGTTTATTTCCAAAACGGCCTATCAGTTCTATTTTCTTCACATCATCTTTTTATTTCTCTATCAAATCACCGTTTAGTACTGTTGTACTGCAATTTAATTTTTTCAGTGAATGTCCTTCGAGAGATCGGTTTATTGAAAAACCAGACCTGCAACTTCGTGAAGTCGTTTAAGAACTTTAGATTCATTGTTTTAATTTTTTAAAAGCACTTATTTTAAGATGTTAGGTAATTGCAACACAGAGTGCCGCGAAATCACATTTCCTGTCAATGGAATTTTAAACGATTTTGTTTGTTTTCCGTTTTCTTGTATGATGTCTGTCTTTGCTTGCTGTGTGTTTGCTATAGGCCGTTTTGGAAACATTATTATTTTCTAATTTCGTTGTAAACCGTTTCTCCCATTTTTATTTTATTTAAATTCTACACATTTTTATTGAAACTTTAAACATGAGAACATAAAATTAATATACTACATAGTTTTTTTTTAAAAAATGTGTATATAAATTCTTCCATATTCGTCTTAAATATTAAAAAATACTGTAGAGATATTGTTAAGTAGATTGACTTCTAATTGAATAGTATTAAGCCTGCTTTTAGCATGCATAGATGTAAATGAGTTTCGTAGCGGTTATAAAAGTAGGAGATTGCGAACTACTAACAAAAAAGCTTGACTAATAAATTTGCATTCCCCGTAGAGTTTTGATTTTAGTAGTTTTTGGTAATATTATTTAATGGATATTTTACATCTGTGAACTAATGGTATCCAGGTGGTACAAACCGTGCGCACTGGGAGGACGTGACAGAAAACACGCCACTGACGTTTGTCAATGACTGCGTCTCCTTCACGACCACTGTCTCTGCACGGTATTGGTTGATCGACTGTCGTCACATAGAAGACGCCACCAAGATGGCTACAGAGTTGTACAGGTAAGAAGTTACACGGCATTCCAGAGAAGGATAAGAGAAGAATGCTACGTATCGTTTTCCCTCTTCGTTAAATCTTTCTCGTGCCAACAACTTCTTAAAGAAAGCTGTGTTCAATGTTAAATGACAATAGCATAACGTAGAGTAAAGCAAAAGTAACATACTATCTTTTACCATTTCTTTAGGCTCTGGTAGTGAAAGGTTAAAACTACCTCCGTGACGCAGCGGTTTACCCGCTTACCTTGTAACGCGGAGTTCTCGGGTTCGATTCTCGGGCGACAGGAGTATTGTGGAGTCCGGATGGTGGTAAGGTTTTTCAAACCTACCTGGCTAGTTACCACTGCCATCTGCCGCCATAACAGCATTGTGTTCCGGCAATCACATGTGAGAGCCAAAAGTATTCCGGGCCAACACGCTTCAACACCTAAGGTTCCGTTATCACTTAACATCAGGTGAAATCGAGGCCAAGCGTTAGCTCATAACCGATAAAAAAACTGATTATTTACTATTTTTTTGTTGTTTGATTTCCCAGAGAGGCGATTCACGTGCCGTTCATGGCACGCTTCGTAGTGTACGCGAAACGCATAGACGAGTGTCAGGCGCAGCTGCGTATGTTCTGCGTGACCGATGATAAAGAGGACAAGGCCCTGGAGCGCATCGAACGGTTCATACAAGTCGCCAAGAGCCGAGATGTGGAGGTAACTATTTCTAAAGGCAATCCGCTTATAAATATAAATAATAATTAAAAAAAAAACTACCAACCGTAAATTAACTACTTAAGTACTATAGAAAAAAGAAAAGTCCCAGGTTATCTTCAACTGGCAGAGTACAGAGCAAACTATTGGCATTGCCTCGCCGGATGGCAAGGCTTATTCTTTGTGCCATGATGTTATATTTGGTTACCGTATCTTACATTCATTTCAAAGGTCGGCGAACGTGCCAAATTTCTTTCTGCTGGAAACCCTGTAGGTACTATCCTTATGCGTGTTTCTAGCGCAGTAATGTGCTTACATTGTGTTCAAGTTTTAATTGCTGAATAAAGTGAAATCACTGTTAAGGAGACCTGCACTCTTACGATGACGAATACCCTAAAGGTGGCACGTTGTACGCGAGTTCTATTAGCCAGTGAACGTTTCGCTAACCGTGTCGCTTTGTTATATAAAGAAAATGAAAGCGATCTTTTTTGTGCATACATTGATATTGTTAAATGTATGATTAGTGTAAAATTTACGTTTAGAATTAGCCGATAGAATGTACAACATTCTATGTAATAATGTAATCAAATGAAGTTGTAGTAATAACAAAAACTGTAACACTACGTAGTCTTGTGTAAAAAAATATGTCTATATGTTTTTTTTAATATATAATTTTATTTTTTTATCGGGAGGAAATCTTTAAAAGATATCTTACCTTCCGGGGGGAAGTCAGTGTTATGTGTGACTTTTACCACCTAAAACCCCCTTGGTTTTTGTCCTGAGCGTTTTGCAGGAGTCGCGGGATCTCCATTCGGAACACAACTATAAACAAAGTTATACCTAATGTATCTATACATCTATCTATCTATTTATCTGTATTAAAAAAATAGTTGATATTTTTTAAAATGTTAATCCACTTATTTATAAAATAAGTGTGATATAAAATGTTTTAGGTTCACGAAGGGAAACCAGTTTACTTAGAATTCGGGGGCAACTTGGTACCGGTCGCCAAGTCTGGGGAACAACTTTCAATCCCGTTCCGAGCTTTCCGCGAGAATCGAGTCGCTTTCCCGGTAATGATCAAGACCCAGGACCTGGAGCCGATCTGCCGCTGCCAGTTCATGAGAGACCCCAAGGTCCCTAAGGGCGAACCTTCTCCATCACCGGTGAGGATTAGTAAAACAAACTTTAAATATCTTATAACCTGATACAGTGAACATAATGTTTAGTTAAAAGTTGCAACATTTATGACACTTTCAAAAAACTTATCACGCGGGCAATTTCCTTTGAAGCCATTTATGATTGAATAATAGTTAATTATTATTGTATCAAATAATTTGTAATTAAATTAAGATTTAGAGAAATATCTTTGACGATAGTTCCAATGGAAATAATAATTCCTTTGTTAAAATTATTCCTTAGATTGAAAATCAATATGATAATTTACCACAATCCTATAACTAAAACAATTATAGAATTTATTATGTTGCAAAACGCCTTCTGTCGGTCAAAAATATGTAATGTATATATATATATATATTACATAAGTTCTTAAATTCTTAATTAAATCTATTTCAAATCTACATTTTTGAACAAGGTTTCCCCATTTTGTATTCAAATCCAAATGTCCAAACCCATATACAATTTTGCACTTTTAAAGTTGACATATAATTTTGTAAAATCTAATGCATATTACAGATCGCGGTACTAAATATTATGGTACCAGATGATATCCCGGCTGAGAGGACTTCCCCGGTACAAACGGACGCTGTGCCGCGGCGAACTGAGGAGCAAGAACTGATATGGAGACAGAGACTTAGTGATCCAAGGTAACAAACCAAAATTTTACAAAATCGCATTTGTGTGAATATCAAAAACGATGCTTTCCATTTTACTAGCTTTTGATTACAAAAAAAAAACGAGGATATGTACGTAAAAATATTTATTTTAATTAATTTTTAGTCAAATATTGAATATCTAACGGTCTGGATCAATGAGCCCAAAAGAAAATGACTTTCCCGATCGGACTTCATATATGGTTGGTAAACTGTTGTAGTGTTCTCTGTCGAAAAAGACCTGAGGAAACTTATCAGTATAATGCAAATGCAACTTTTCGGTTTGCATCTACTGTCCATAAGTACCACAAAAATGTTTTTTTCCTCTTCGTATATTAATTTATTTTATTGATTTAAGTATTATTTTGCAGAATTTCATGGTACAATAAAACAAAAAGTTTATTTGGCAATTTCCGCTTTATTTTATTGCAAATACAACGAATAAAGGACAATATCAAGTGCGTTGAAATTGTATTTTAGTTATAATATTTGCGATTAAACAAAGCGAAAATTGGTAAATTAACCATTTCTTTTATCTATAATCTTTACAATATATTAGGAACAAGGTTAGTATAGTTTCAATTTGTTTAATTTTTTCCCCAGATTGGAAGACATCTGCATCCTACTGGGGAAAGATTGGGTAGCGCTGGCTTACGAGCTCGGCGTCAGCGTTGTTACTGTCAATCAGATCCAAGCCAAGCGTATTACAGCGGCCGAACAAGCGCAACTCATGCTAAAACTGTGGAAGACCCAATCTGGAACTAAAGCTCTGGGTATTGCTTTTTAAGCGATTTTTACCAACGTACTTGATCACCAAACTATGTCCAATTTTAGTGACTAAAATATAAGTACCTGATTTTGCGGTTAATTTAATCTTCAGGTCCCCGAGTTTGTAGTAGTATTCATATTAATTTAGTACAAATCTTGTATAAGTTAATTCACCGTTTAATAATGATATAGCATCGTGAAATTAACAACACAGATCATTGGTTTAAATTGGCCATCTAGAAATTCACCAGCTACTTTGTAACGTTTATGAAATACATTACTTTAAATTTTACCTTTTTGTTTTTTGTTCATTATTTATGTTTAACATCTATGATCACGTTATATTTTCAGTAACCCACTTGTCAGTATTGCGTCACGAATGGAAAATGGTTATAAATAAATAACTATGCAGGATATAATAATATAGTATCCAATTACAATATTCTTTAATATTTCTCTTTTTTATTTATTCGTAAAATTGTTTCGATACCTATCCACTTATCTCCTCATATTTTGTTACAAGCTACATATTATTACAATCTTTAATAATTTCAGATAATTCTTTAGAGCTAGCTTTATGTCGTATTGGCAGAGATGATATCATAGCGCCGCAGTCAGAGGTGACTAATGAAAGACGCATTCAACGAAACATATATCAAGAGAGACAAGCTTCTGAAGAAATTGAAGCATATAAAGGTGGCTTTGATATTTAGTTTTTTTTATAACACATTCTAATCATCGACAAATTTAATTTTATTAGGAAAAATGAAAAGTGGTTTCTCATTATGTTTTAATTTAAACAGCAGAGGAGGACAATAAATTAAAAGACAAAAATTACGATGACAATCAGATAGCTGAAAGAATGGGCAATGAGTCGGAAGTGGATCAAGATGAAGCTAAATATTCACCTGAAGAAAAATCTATTCTAGATAAAAGTGAAGTTGAGAGAACACCTACCCCCAGCGAAGATAGCGAAGAAGAAGGTAAGGATTGATCAATTTTGACTGTCTCTGTAACGCAGTGGATTACCCGTTTGGCTTATAACGCAATGTACCTAGGTTCGATTCCCGAACTACAGGAGTAGTGCAATCTGGATGATGCTAGGTGCTTTCGAACTCGTCATGCTAGCTACCACCCTCAATGTCAATCTACTGTCATAACAGCATTGCTGTGTTTTAGGAATCATACATATGAGAGCCAGATGTATACTGGGCTAACATGCTTCACCAGCTACAGCCTAATTGTCACTTAACATCAGATGCAGACGAGGCCAAAGTGTTAAAAAAAAAGTATAAAAGATTGTGTGTTAGCCCTTAACTGAAAAAATAAAATAAAAATATACTTACTAGTAAACATTTATAACTTATAATTTCATATTGTAAATATTGTTATTTAGCATTTAATAAACAAAAAAATTGCTATTATTTTAAAATGTAAATCTTTACCACAAATTATATATAGTTATTGTTTGGTTACCTATACGGCAGTGTTGTCTATTATCTCGAAGCATGTTTTAATGGCGATAAAATATAGAAAAATCCCAAGTAAATAGACTATATTAATATTTTCTAAATGTCCATTTTTAGATGTCAAACGGAGTGTTGCTGAAAGAAAACAGCAAATTACTAAAAAGTTGTCTTCAAGTAAAATTCCAGCCTCAAAGCAGAAAAAAGAAATTCGTGAAGAGATTATTGAAATTAAGACTCAAATTAAGCCCAATATAAAAAAATTCCACGGTATCGAACAACAGGTTTGGGTGTTTCTTATATTTATAATTACAATAAGTCAAACAATACCTTATATATTATATTTAATTAAATCATTTTTTCTAATGCTCCAGGTAAAAGATAAAGAGCCCAAATTAGAAAGAACACGTTCCAAAACGTCCCCTGATAGAATGGAAGATCAACAAGAAATAGAGCAGCTTAGCGATGACGTAGAAACCATTGTAGAAGAAGTTAAACTAGAAAAACCTGTTGAACAGTTCAGAAAATTTGATCCGTCTTCACCAGCGAAACCAACGCCTAAACATTTACAGAGACACATGAGAAATGAATCTATGAGATTTCCATCTGGAGATTTTTCTAATATTACCATCACACCTAAGAAACCGGTTATTACTGAAACTGTAGAAATTAAACAAACAACTGAGATAAAGCCTGATTTATTAATAAAAGAAAAAATGTCTCAAAAAGAAATAGATAGTGCTAGAGTCGAAGAAAAATTGGATGATGGTGATAAATCACCAGAGTTGATAATAGAAACAAAAAAAGATATTGCTGAAGCACCGTTGAGGGATAAGATCAGTTCGTTCGAATCCAAAATTTCAAAGGAACCCTCACTAGATATATCCAAAACTGTAAAATTGACTAAAGAAGCATTAAAAAAGCACACACTCGAACAAGACCAAAGTATGGAATATACACAGGAATTCGTTAGAGAACAATCAAAACAGATTTCAAATGCAGAAACTCAAGAACAAGTAAGTCAAAAAATTATATTTGAAAGCGAGAAACACGTTGAAACTGTTAAATCAGTTAAAGAAACTATTCAACACTTTGATTTGAAAATAAAACGAGAGGAAAAAATTAAACCAATTCATAAAGCCATGCGAACTGATTCTACACTTGTACAAGTTTCATCCGAAGAAGACAGCGAGTTTCTGAAAAAGTCAACAGACTCTGAAACAGAAACCGAATCCCAAACTACAGTAAAAGTAGAAAGAGACAAAATGCAATCAAAAATGAGTGTTGATAAACAAATAACAGAGGGAATGCTTGACATTGTCGATAAACATGAAACGAAACATGTAAAGGATAATGACGTTTATCTGAAATCTCAGAAAAAAGATGACGATGATGATGATGAAAAGGATGGTAAAGCTGTATTAATTAAAACTAAAGTAGAAAAACAGTTAACACAAGAGTTAAGGAGCAAAGTTAGTGAGGAAGAAATTTCAGAAGATATTGAACAAAAAGATGTCTCAAGCACAAGAATTAAAGAAAAGGTACAAGCTTTTTTTTATTTGATTTCTTTGAAATTATATGTTCTTCCTAAATCTAGTCCAAAGTTTCTACTCTTAGTTGAAACTAGTAAGCGGAATAATTAATGCAAATAGGCACATGCCTGAATAAAAAAAAATGATAACGTGCGTTGCTTTAGTCTATGATTTAAATACATTTTTTTTTAATTTTATTAAAAATAAATCTGCATAACTTGTTTTTAAGGTCGAAACACAACATTCTGTAGCTAGCACTAAATCTGATATAAGCAAACATACCAAAACGGATTCAATAGGATCGGAAATTCACGATTTAATAGTACATAAAGTTTCTCAAGATTCTCCTATACAGTCTGGCATAGATAAAGCAGATTCACTAGTTGATTTACAGCAAAGTACAGAAAAAGATGTCAGCTTTATTTCACAGACAGAGTCTAAGGTATTATTATTTATGATAACTGTGTTAAATTCACCAAAAACTTTCAATAAAACTTCTTTTATTTGACTTAATTCCTTTTATTTTTAAACTTGAAGGTATATTCGAAACATAGAAGTGATTCTCTAGACGAAGCGTCTCAATTTTCGGACTTAGACGATCAAATTGGAACAAGTCCTGCGCATCGTCCAATTCATGACAGAGAATTAAAGGACACGTCATCAAAAGCAGAAGATAAAACTCTTTTAGATTTCGAAAAAGACGAAGCTGTTTCTGTAATTAAAGAAAAGACCTCAGAGTTTTTGAAATCAGAAAAAGAATTTACTTTACAATTACAAAGCTCATCTATAACGGATAAAAATGCAGAAAAGGTACCTAAAAATTATTGAATTACAATTTTTAATATATAGGTGAAAATCAATTAAGTTTCTAAAATGTTTAATAATATTTCAGGTAATGCAAAAAGAATCACCAGTAATAAGCTCAAAAGCGAGACAATTCATTGAAACAGTTCCCGAAGATGATTCAGTACAAGAGTGTTTCTTTTCTAAGCGTATTTATTCGGATTCTCTAGAAGATTCAGAACATACTGATTCAAGGAGACATTCTGAAGCAGAATCTTTAAAATCTGATCAATCAGACATTAAAGCAAAAATTTCTTCATCTGACTTTGATGAACGAGCAGAATATGAAGAAACTGCGGATTCTGGCAGTGGATTTGGAGATGAAAAATTTGAAGAAAGTATTGGATTTACTTCAATAAAAATTGATCCAAAAGCCCTTGAGAGAGAAAGAAAAGATTCTGACTCCGACAAGGTTGAGGATACCGATATTGTATTTAAAAAAGTAACACCCAAACGTCATTCAAGAACAGAGTCTATTTCGATAACCAAATTTAGTGATTTACAATTAGACGTTGAAGTGCTTAAGCCAAAACAAGAGTTTCAAATGTTTGTGACGGAAGCCGAAGAAATAGATAAATCTTTTGAGAAAGATGAAGCGTCTGATAAAATATCATCTGAAAGTAGCAGAGAAATTGAAATGTCTGATAGAAAATCTTCGGAAGGAATATCAGACAGAATTACATCTGAAGATGCTGTAACTGACAAAAAGACATCGTCTGAAGAAGAGGTTTTGAAAGAAGGTGACAGATTATTGGAACATGACTCTGAAAAGGAGTACAGAGTATTAACAAAGAGTTCAGAAAAAATAGATGCTAAACCTTATATAGAAAAGGAAGATTTTAAGGAAAAAGGTAGGTACTAAAACTCACATAGTTTAATAAAATAAAACATATAATGAAAATAACTTTTTTTGTAAATAAAATTTTCATTTATGACAGAAATTAGAAACTACTTGATAATTTACAAATGATAAGACAGATTTTAAGATCACTACACCAATTTTTTCAAAATCTTTGTATAATTTTACAAAAAAAAAATTGTTCAGTCGCATAGAAGCTACAATTATAACAATACTGATTTATAAATAGATATATGCCAAATCTGTAATACTCCTTTAAAGTAAGCATATAGTACCTTTTTTAAAAGCTTATCATCCGTAGATTTATTGTAAGTTCTTATTAGATATCATAAAGAAAATAATTAAGTCCATGTTCTGTTTAATTATAACATTTTATATTGCAGAAGTTGAGAAACGACAATCCGTGACATCTGCTGGATCTGGTTCTGGAACTGAATTACGTTTGGAAGAAAAGAGACTCTCTGATGCGCATAGTTTAACAGAATCAAGAGATTACACATTCGAAGAATCTGAAGATGACATAGCAACACAGGGAACCCATGTTGATGTAGCAAAAGGTAAAACTGATATTAAAGAAAAGGAAATTAAAGAATCTTCAGGTTCGTGTTACAGTATATAATGTGTAAAAAATAAATTAACGTTACAAATATTAATTTTGATAAATATTTCAGTAAAATTGAGTGAAACACCTAAACAATCAAAGTTAACGCACGGAGATTCCCTTGACGATGTTGAAGGATTTCCTGAAGATCATAGTGAATATATTCATAAATTACCACATATATCAGAAACAGGGTAAAAAGAGTCAGCTTTGTTTAGTTTTTTTTCTTTTAAAAAAAAAATAGTTACGATTAGCATTTATGTCTTACAGGTTAGTGTCCGATAAAACTATTCCACAAGATTTTCTAAATAAAGAGCGCGAACAAAAACATATACAAGAGGAAAAACAGACTTCTTCTTTTACAATTGTAGCAAAAGTGATTGATCCCATAAAAGTAGTTACAACTACTGAAATTATAAAGCAATCAATAAAAGAAGTCCCGATATCGGATGTAACATATGATTCTACAAAGGAGAATTTAGTTTCTGAATGTACACAAATAAAATCAACAGTAACTGATGCTAAGTTCGATGTTAGTAAGATAAGGACAGATACACTCGGAAAGTTTGATATTTTAAGCGAAGTTCAAGATGCTAAAGAAGAAAAAGAATTTAGCACGGAAACTATAATTTTGGATGAAGAAAAAGGGATAACAAAAGAACAAGTTAAACCGTTAATTGATGATATTTTAGAAAAAGGTTCTGAAGTTGTTTCAGCTCGAAGCCCTACTTTGGAAAAAGATGTAAAATTGATTACAAAAGAAATTGTGGAAACGGAGAAACGTTCTTATGATGCAAAAGTTCCACAAAAGGAGGAAAGAAGACATTCATGTATTAGTCCGGCTATATCACTTGAACGGATAGCAGAGTCAGAAGTAGAAATGGAAGATGAATTGCCCGTGCCATGTAGTAATGAAACTCTAAATGAAAATTTTGCCAAAACAGAGCTGAAAAAATCTGATTCAGCAATGAAACAAATGGCAGATAATATAGAAATTATCATAAAACAAGCCTCTGAAGATGTAGATTTTTCTGTGGAAGAACCAGAATTGGAATTACACGAAGTTAAGAAGTTAGAATCGCAAAACCTTGATGGCAAAGTATCTGTAGATTCTATTATAGAAGAAGCAGTTACAACTGTCGAAGGTTATCTTGAATCTGTTCAAGATAAAGTAGTTATAATGGAAACAGTAGCGAAAGACTTAAAAGATGACATAAAAAAGATTATTAAAGATCGTCCAAATTTAATGAAATCTCTTTCAAGAGACAGTGGGGAAATTATGATTTTGCCAAAAAAGAAACAAACAAGAACATTCTCTGTTCAAAGTTCTCCAGAAGAAGTAGAGGAGCAAATCTATACTGATTCAGAGTCAGGTAAAATTTTTTTTCTGAAAATTATTTTAAAGTTTTTCATCAATTTTAATAGATTTTAATTGTTGTAGATATGGACAAAGCAAAGGTTTTAGAAATCATTGAACCTGTATTTGACACTGATGGTAAACTACATTCATCTAGTTTTGATGCAAAGAAACTTAGAACCGATTCACTAGATGATGCTGATGACATACCCGAAAAAGAGGTATTTTTAATTAGTATCAACATTTTAACATTACAAATCATATAATAACCTGTTTATTTGAATTTTTCTACAGACTGAATATTACGCACATGAAGAAAAATGTATAGAACAAGTTTCTGATTCAACAGACTTAGCAAAAATCGCGAGTAAAATTGAAGTACCAGAGACTAGTACATCTAGTGGTAGTACTATGCACTTTACTGACGAAGATAAATCACTAGGAAAAGTTTTTAAAAAAACACAATTTGTTGATAGTGTTTTACGATCTGAAATAGTATCCAAATCGACAACTGAATCATCAGTGACTACAGTCGTATCAACTCTAACAAAATCTTCTGATGAGGACCAAAAGTCTGTGGTTGAAGATGCGACATCAGCTGATTTCTCTAAAATCAGTGGCACAGATCTAATTAAAGATTCATCAAAAACTTCATTAGAAACTAAAGAAGATGAACATGTAGATGAAAGAGTATATACACCCGATTTATCTAAAAAATCAATTGATTTAACTAAAGATTATTCGAAATCTTCAATTGATAGTAAAGACACATCAAGAGATTTTGCAACAAATGAACTTTCTAAGGACTCCACTGCAGACTTAACGAAAGATTTTTCTAAAGCTTCAATTGAAAGTGTTAAGGAATCTTCTAAATCTATTGATGAAAAGACATTTTCTGAAGACCATTCCTCATTTGATATTTCTAAAACTCTAGCATCAGATGCTTCTGAAGTAATTACAATGAGTAGAGAATTCTTAGAGGAAGAGAGATCAGTGTCGAAAATTATTAAAATATCAACTAGTTCTTCCCAAGGTACTTCTATTTTAACAGAAAGTAAGGTTTTGAGTGAACATGAACCAGTGGATGAAACAAAAATCTTAGATATCAAACCACGAACTCTCCAAGAACACGATGATGAAGATAAAATTGAACAATTAAAAACTGAATTGCAGGATGACAAAGAGGAAACTAAAAAAGTGGATAAAATTACACATAAAGATAATGAAGAAAGTCAAGATAGAGATACAAAAATGTTAGATGACGAACGAAACAAGAAAGATGAAGATGTTTCTGAGATGAAAGAATTAAATCGACGTTGTTCTAATCTTTTAGAAGACATATCTTCTCAAGGGGCCCTGATTAGAATAGACTCTAGTCATGTAACACATGGTAAATAAATACCTAGTTTAACATAAAATAAATAAATTACTTATCTCTAAAATATAAAGAAGTAAATCAGAGGTTATAAATTTTTTATCACATAAGAATTGTAAATATATATCTCGTTGTGTGAACTGTATTCAATATTAGCTTTTTAATTTTCTTAAATCACTACCTTCTATAAGAAAGACAGTAATGTTTTTTGGACTCTAAAATCTCAGCTGTTATCACCTTTTGTCTATTAGAACAGGGGACGACTGGACAACCAGGTCCAAGAGCGTTTATAGGGCGTCAACGCGCCTATGATGCCTCTTCGCTGAAAAGTGTAACTCTCAATAGAAACCTCGCTATTTTTTAACAAGCATAAGAGCCGTTCAAATTTGACATCCCCTCAGGGCTTGTGTAGTGTGCAATACAATAAGTCTGTATTCTTAAAACCCGCGAATTCGAAGACCAGTTACCTTCTATAAAGAGTACGTTTACCTTAGATTTGTAACTAAATATCTCGATAATATACGCTTGAAATTATATTCTTAATAATGCAGCCCTAATATATTGGTATTCTTAGTAACTACATAATTACAATTCTTGTAAAATAGAAAGACACATTTTGAGCTTAAATAACAGCGTGACTACTAAGACGTCTCTTTTTAGCATTATTTTATCACTTTTAAATACAACTGCATAGCCATCATTATGTGTTTAATATTCAGGGACGCTGTGTTTACATAATTAGATTTCTCCATCAATTATGTATTAGTATTAAGAATAAAATATAACACTTTTTCAATTTACAGAACTTGCATCAAAATTCTCCAAAACTCCACCTCCATCTCCTGTGGACTTAATTTTGAAAGATAGAGCTAAAACAGAAGATAGCTCTGGCGATAGGCAAACCGGGATGTATCTAAAAGGTATATATTTTTTAAATATATAATTTTAAATTTGCACTCTAAAATTATTTTAGAAACCATAACGTATGCATGCTATCGGTTTGAGCCTAGAAGTTAATTATAAAATTAACATAATTGAGAACGTACTAATGCATATTAACATCTACTAATCTCTCATCAAAAAATATAAGGGTATAAATAATAAGTTATTTATAAAAAAATGTTATTTACCATCACTAGTTGGTAATAAATATGTAATGTCTAGGTTCCGAAACTTCGTTCTTGGACGCAAATAGACAATCTCCTCGAGCTTCTTCTGCAGGAGATAGCTTATTGAGTGAGACAGAAGCGCATCAAAGTGGTCAGTATTATAATTTTTTTATGAAACAACAGTATTATGTTTTTATCTGTAAAACTTGAAGCTAAATAATCAAGTTATTTTTTGATATTAGTATAAAATTGGGTATTTGTTATTTTATTTATACCTTTAAAAACAGACCAATATAAATTTTAAACTCCAAATATACCACCAGAAAATTACAAATTTAAAGCTTAATTCCGTAAAGTAGTGGCAAGTAGAGTCATAGCGAAACTTTACTCTTAGTTTTTACATACATTTTAAGAAAAAGCCTCATTTGCCACAATATTTGTTTTAGCATGAGCAATCACCGTACACGTAGTCTAAACAATGTGTTCATTATAACGTAAAAATTATCTATAAAATAGCCCAATAAAGCTATATACTCGTACATTGTTATATTTTAAGTAAAAATCTAATCTTTATTTGCAAATATCACTAAAGTTCTGCCAAAATATATCAGCACAGTAAACTTTATTTTCTTTCTTGCGGAGCCCTTGCGTTGCTTTAGGTAAGTGAACCTACAGCAGAAACAATGCATCATCTTTTTATTGTTGCTTTAAAAATTTTTACAAGGTTTAAATCACTGCGTTGTTATTCATTCAAATATTTTCTTAATATTCACTTTTGAGTAATGTTTCGCTTTGATTCTACATACTTCTTCATTTATTTATTCATTTTATACATACAAGCTTATGCCACTTTATTTCATTGTATTCTATACCATATTCACAAATTTATTATAAATTGTAATTATATTAATCTTTCACAACTAATTTTTAAACCTTGTGCTTAATTTATACATTATTTGTATAAAGAAATGTACTTTTCTTTTATTTGTGTATAGACTGTTATGATTTTATTATTTGTACTTAGGTGTGTATATATGTAAAACAACTGTTATATTTTAGATATCTTTTCATATTTCAGAAATATTAACAAAGGCGTCAAAAGTACTAAGTGAAGCCGCCAGACCTAAATCACCAACCAAGCATTTGGCTGACAATCTCACATTTGTAAATGTCGACCAACCAACTATAACTAGCGGGGCCATTGAACTTGTTGATCGGACTATCGAAAAAAGTATGGATGTAATAGATCAAATAAAACAGGAACAACTAGCTGTAAAAATGGAAGATATGCAAAAATTAATTCCAACGGACAATTTTTATACCAAATCATTTATTGAAACATCTACATCTTCATCCTCCATTCATAAGACTATTGAAGGTACGGAATTAAAGTTCCAAAATATCGATCCTGAAGCCGTTATGTCTGGTATGGTTGCCAAACTTGCTTCAGCACAAGGAGAATTCAGCACTATATTAACCCATAAAGAAACCGAAACACGCAAAATATCAGGACAAGAATTTTATTCTGAAACTAAACATGTTTCGTCTTCCGACGATGATTCACTCATAATAAAAACTGAAAAAACACATGAATTGCGCGGACAAGAACACGAATTAAAGGAAAAATCAATAGTACGGAAGGACGGCGAACAAACTGAAACATCGGAGAAAAAATTGGAAAAAGCTCATGAAGCGTCTGCAAAAAGATCAGACATAGAAACGAAAACCGTGTTTAAAAGTACGGACGACGCTGATATCATCAAGGTAGAAAAAGAATTCACAGAACAAGGGTTGTACACAGGACGACAAACAAAATCAGAAGAGAAAATGACTGCTCTAAAAGATGAAACCGTAAAGAAAAAGCAAGAAGTTAAAATTTCTGAACGTGAAATGTCACATGACCAGTGGGGAAAGGAATACTTTACTGAACCTGGTGAATTAGAAGATATTCAGGGAACTGATGATAAACCAAAAATAGCATTCGTGGACTCATCGTTAAAAATTGTTGAAAAGGATGAAGTTGTTTCAACTACAGAGATTTCGGAAAAGGGGAAAATAGTCAGCACAAAAGTGGAACATCATAAAGAAGAATCAGTAATCGAAAGTAAAGAACATGACGACCTTAGCTCTGATGCCTCTCATGCACCCAGTTTCAAAAGTGATTCAGCTGAGAGAAAAGATCCATCAGATGCTAGCCCTAAGAGTAAATCAAAATCGTTTAAGAAAAATAATGAGGTGTATGAAGTAGACTTCATAAAAGAAATCAAAGTATCTACTTCACCGGTAAAAAGTTCGTTTAGTCGAACTGGAAGTCAAGATACTCACTCAGAATCAGAAATTGTACCTGACTTACCACATGATGACAAAACAGGTGAGACGCCAAAAAAAGATAAACCGTGTAAATCTCCTGTAAAATTACAACAAAGCCAGATACAAGATCAAATATTAGAAGTATCTTTACACAAAGCAGACTCATTTGTTATGGGAGAAATTGAACCACATTCTACTAAAGTGAAGCAAATATTCGAATTAAGCTCTATTGAAACTCCTAAAAATTACACTACAATTGAAATTAAAGCTACTGGAGCTGAAATAGAAAATGAACCATCAATCAAATCTGTTAAGATGGATTTATCACCAAATATTATTGAAACTGAAAGAACAGAATGGGAAGATTCAGCAGCTACGTCTAAAGATTTAATGGTTAAATCTACTGAAAGTGTAGATACTGAATATATGATCAAGTCTCTGGAGTCACATGAAGGTGAAATATTGCAGAAATCCATGGATTCCACTGTCAGCGCAGAAACATTACAACCTTCGGAGTTTTCTACGGAAGCAGACTCTGCATTTTTGACTGGGACAGGTACAGATCATAAAAAGGAGGAAGTCAAGTTATTCAAAGAAAAAAGTCTTGAAGATATTTGCAGCAGTGGATATGATACTGATCTCTCTTCTGCCGAGTTTCATACAATGAAACTTGACACAGAAAAGGTTGATTTTGACACTATGATGTCTGCTCAACCATTTGCTGACTTATCAGTTTTAGAAAAAACTATAGATGAAGTTAAGCAGTCTCTTGAAGCAGCACAGGTAGAAATTATAAGCGAAAAAAGTGACGGAAGTAGCAAATACAAGCAATCGCCGTCCGAATTCCAATTCAAAATTCTTATAAGCCCTGAACGGCCCGAAATCATTACTGAGGAACCCCATCATGCAGAAGATCAATTAAATAAATTGGTAACTGCTATTGATAATGAAGATAAGTTATTAGACAGTCAACAATCCGATCTCACATCTCAAAAAATAAGCTCACATGAAGAGGCTACGACTACAGAAGAAGAAAAAGATACTGTTCAAATAAAGGAACCGAGTCCTCCGTTAGATACTGGGGATTTATCAATAAAGTCAGATAGTGGACCGCATTCAATCTTAGAAACGGAAAGTGAAATGGGTTTCTCTGACCGTGATGGATCTTCTAAAGGCAGCCCCGAAGTTAAATTACGGGTCCACAAACATATTTCAAGTAAATTAGGTATAGTAGAAAGACGCTCAGCATCTGAAGTTGAAGGTTGGTCTAGCTCTGGTGAAAGTCATTATCAAAGTTTTGAACATTCAGAGAGTAGGCCTTTATCTTCAGATATTGAGGTTATGCTCACAGCTCAAAGTGGAACGGAATTTGACACAGCTCTTACAAGTCATGACATATCTTCTCAATCGCTCAGAACTTCTAAAGATTATTTTACAGCTGGAAGTTCGCTTGCTTCGAGAGACAGCATGAAAAGTCTAGATTCAGATGGATCTAGCCATGTAGCTAGTATAGACATCTCAGATGCATCTGAAACTCTTGTTCCCTCAGCTAATGAACTCAAAGAAGAACTAATGGAGAGTAGCACTTATGTTGAACAATTTTTGCATGAAACAGAAAAGGAACAACTTTCTAGGTCTAAAGAAATGAGTGATGACGACATATCTTGCGATGAAGAAAATAAAATTGATGATGTAGAACCACTAGGGAAAATGAAGCGATCACATGAAATGAGATTTCAACCAAAAGAAATGATTTCAGAGCACTTTCCTTTAGATAGAACATCAGAAAGTGTAGAAATAGACGATGATTCACTTAAAGACAAGGAGGGTTCTGATACTACTATTTCTAGCCAACTTAAGACTGATGAAATTTTGTCTTCATCCATTTCCAAAATAGATGCGTTGTCATCGCAGTCACAAGGGGAAAATGATGAAATAGTAATTGAAGAACAAATAAAATCCAAAAAATCTGACCTGAATGTTGAAACTGTACCATTTGCCGTAACAAAAATAGATAAGCCTCAACGCGAGTTAGTAGATGTCGATAGTGAAATCATACCTGTTGGCTCTACACAATATGAAGAAATTAACAAATTCGGTTGTGTTACTACAGAAACAAAACATTTTACGGTAGAAGAAACTATAAACAAAAGTATATTTCAGACAGAAGAAAGTTTACCTAAAGAAATGGTAGTAAAATCCGAAGTTAATGATGAATGTATAAAAAAAACTGTGGTAGATGTAAGTGCAATACCATTCCCAATTGTAGAAAGACCACCCAGTCAAAGAGAATTTGTTGACGTGGAATCTGAAATTATACCCATCGGAACAAAACAATATGAAGAAATATTGAAATCAAAAAGTGATTCGTCAGTGCCTAAAACTAAAGAAGAAAAAGCTAGTGGAATAACATTAGAAAGTCAGTTGGAAAGTAAACAAAGTTCTACTTCAAGTTTAAAAACTCACGAACATATATCTACGCCTCATACACCTTTGTCTGCCCCCAGTCAAAGTTCTCTTTCCACGGAAAACGGACGAGAGTACGTTTTAGATGACATTTATGACATCTCTGAAACACCTGAATTAAAATCTGATTTTGCAACTGAAAGTAGTCGTTCGGAATTAGTTGTCACGACTGAAGATAAAACATTACGTACGTATGAAAAAGAACAAGAATCACCTACTAGTGATGAGTTTGAATTGGTTGACAAACCGAGCGAAATGGACGATTTTGTAGTAATAGAAGAGGTTGCGAAAGAAGCTCAGGAAACAGACCCTGAGGGAAAAAGTGTTAAAATAATATCTCGAAAATATGTTAAAAGACATGATGTAGAAGTCGAAGAGTATTTATCAAAAACTTCTAAAAAACAAGACAGTAGCAGTACTTCTGGATCATTATCTGACGAAGAGTTGCTTCAATATGAAATAGAACAAAAAAAATTACAAGCCCAGGAATTGGCAGAAATAGAAGCTGGAAAACGATGGATACAAATGCAATTCGAAGGAGATCCGAGATATGATTACGAAAGGATACCGTTGGAAGATATTAAAGAGGAAGAAATGACTGACTTTGATGCCAGCAGGATAGGCAGTTTGAGTTCACAAAAAGAGTCTATAGGAAGTTACGGCAGTTTTAGAAATTCATTTGGTAGTTTATCGGAGTCTGAAATGGCATCTCGAATACGGTTTAGAGTGCGTGGGGAAAACGATGATATATCTATCAGCTCTTTACAAGAATTCGAAAATCTTGAAAGAGCTTTAATGGAACAATATCAACAGCATTCCTCTTCATCACAAGATTCATTAAATGGTTCTTTGCCACGACGATATATTCTTAGTAGAAGCCAAGGCGATGATATTTCTATTTCTAGTCTTAAAGAGTTTGAAGGATTAGAATCTGCGTGTTTAGAAGCCTTAAAGGCGGAAATTTTGGCTAAACAAAAAGAAGCCTTATTACATGCTGATCCTAAAGTAGCTACTGGATGCTTTTTAGAACAAGAAAAACGTTCTTACAGTAGTAGTTCGGATAGTAGTCCACCATTAAAAAGCGGAAGTCCAGGTCAAAAATCTGGAAGTCCATCACAAAAAGGTGGAAGTCCTTCGCAAAAAGTTGGTAGTTACGGAAGTCCTTCTCAACGTCTATTGGCCGATTCTGCTGCAATAAGAAAACTAATAGACCAACAAATGGCTTTAGAACAAAGAATTCATGAACAAATAACACCAAAAATAATTACAGTAAAGAAATATGATGAACGTGGCGCATTTTTTGTACCGGAACCAGAGCCAGAAATATCAGATGATAAAGTTAAAGATGTTGATGAAGAATGTAAGAAATCCTCAGCCTTTTTATGTGCTGCACCGCCTAGTGATGGTTCAGCAGAATCCATACCTGGAGATTGTGAAGAGATGATGAAGATTTTAGATCAAGAAGAAAAAACAAAACGTCAACAACAACAACTTCAAGCTATCTCTAAAACATTTTCGGGAAGTGGTGGTATTATTGAAGTAGTGAGAACAACAACGGTTATACAACAAAAATTCGTTGATGGGAAGAAAGTGTCGGAAATCGTATCTAGTACTGATAGCGATGGTGCTATTGATATACCAACAAAACCAACGCAATACGACGACGGTTGCGTTTCTTTAGCGTCCGAAATGTCTTCGTCATTGGCTTCTCAACCTTCTGAAATGGATAGTTTGATGACTGTTATGGAGAGACATCTAGATGGTGAAGTCGTGACAGTAACACAACAAACAATCGTAACATCTTCAGACAAACCAGAAGATTTAGACTTCTCCCGCGAAGGAAGTGCTATACGTGAGCTTTCGCCCTCCTCTGGGAGGTCGGTTGCTCACAGCGTTACCTCGTTTTCTGGTAAACACTTTACAGATCCCGCTAGCGGTTCGTGGAGCTGTCAAGATGAAGAATTAAGCTCCTCAGGGAGCTTCAGTAGGTCTGTATAAAAATATTAAAGAAAATTATTATTGATTTTGTATTTTGTTATGGGCAGTACGACGGTGAAGAGTAATAATACTAGTTACGATTTTTAAAGTTATATACACATTTAATCTGCCACTTTAAAATTTTTGTATCAATAACAATTTTTTAAAAATAAATATATGTCATGTTCTAAGTCTCAACTATTTTTAAATAACAAAGTTCTGAATATTACCACTTATTATAAAAATTAAAAAAAAATTTGGTTCTTAGAGGGGCTCGCGCCGATCTGATGTTAGGCAGTACCGACAGCTTGGAGGCAACAAGCTCTAATGCCACAAGGGCTACATTTAATTACGAAGTAGATACACCGATGACAGGAAGTTTGACGTCTGGAGGTGAGGAATGAATTTAAGAAAGTATATATCTAGATAGGCTATCTACTTTTAGAACCAATGTTATTTATTTTGTAGACTGAATCACGTATAAGCTATAGCTACGTGTATAATATTGTCTGACAAACATTTAATTCATCGTTGTAAAGATCAATTTTTTGCGGAAATATATTTAAATTACAATCAGATTTATGATAAACACTTAAAAGGTTTTAAGTGTACCTAATTTTATAAACTTAAAACTATTCTAAGTCCGCTAGCAGAGTGAAATAACGGATTCATTTTAACTATTTCTTAATCTACACTTATAATACCATATATAAAATAACTTTATATGCTTGCCACCATCCTTGCTTATAACTACAGTAACGGGATCATGTATCTAAAATTAGTTTAGTGTAATACTCAAATGACATGTTTTTAGCACTTATTTCTCAAATTAATATATAGATGAATTGTAACTTATGATAATACTACGAACTTTTCATTCCTGTTCTGGATGCATGAACTCGTGAAAAAATTATGTACATATTACTATTTTTCATATTTACATATTCCTACCCCACCGAGCTTGATACTAATCAGAAAGATAACAGCGCTACGCACTCCAGGGTCGAACACTATGGTTTCGTCTCTGGACACGCTGGAACCTATCACAGCTGTGCAATTGGAAAGCTTGGAGCAACAGTCCAGTGAGCAGCATTCCCACGATTATGAAGTGCAGGAACCGGATACTGATACTGATAAATTGGTAAGATTTTGCTATCCAATAAATTCTTTAATTTAATTGAAAACTGTTGTCAATAAATAATGATCAATTCATTAAGAAATTACATTAGACCTACCATTAAGAATTTAATTTGAACCTAGTATTATTTATCATTACTCTGGGTAATAATTGCTTTGTTTCTGTTCACCAGGATGCCGACGGCCGTGTTCCAAAAGCGAAGGAACGTACTATAATGTTCGATAGTACTGACACCCTCAGTGCTGTGAGCGGGGATGGCTCAGTGAGGGAAGCTACCGTCGAAGCTCCAGCACCCACCTTCTACATCGGAGATACGCCTATAGTTAGAGGTAATTATTTCTATCTGTAATGGGCTAATACTTGACCTCGATTTCACATAATATTATGTGACAACTAGACCGTGTCAAAGCGTGATCACGCAGAATATTGAGACTCTCATATATGTGACTGCTATAACATGGCTATGCTATTATGGTGGCAGATTGACACTGAGGTTGGTACCTTGCCTAGGGGCTTCGAAGAAATCATATCACCACTTAACCTCTACTAAACCCTCTTGGAGTCCAAATGCGGAAAAGGAAGCCCATTATTTACTTTATTAAATTAACGCTATAAATAACAAAAGCAGATTATGAAAATGACTAGTTTTTGACATTGTAAAACGTTTGCATTCTGCATTATATAAATTTTAGGCGACAAGAAAGATGATGACGGTCCTCAACCAACGCTGTCAGAAAGTTGTCCAGCGTCGTTACCTCCGACAACTCATCCTTCTCCACCTATACCTGCCCAGAGAAGGTAATTAATCACTTTGCATTCTGCAAAATCATTATATTCATAATCAGCTTCTATTCGTTCAACAGTACATTCAATTTTTGTTGTTTCATAATCATTTGTGTTACCGCTTTTTAATTCATTATTATTTATTTTCAATATAAATACTTTGTGTTTTGTTTCATGTAAGATTTACGAACTAAAAATGATAATGTTATTATTGCAGCTGCTATTGTTTAAGTCACTCTCAAGAACAGACCGACAAATAGGTACACATTTATATAGTTCTGCTTTGTTTATTTCATTTTGCAATTATATCAATATATCATACATTATACCGCTTCTTATTATAGTAATATTAGTATGCAGAGGTTTTGAGTGAATTTACTTTGGTACTATTAATATTGCTGACATTTTTTCCTAACGGCATGAACGGCCTTCGTGCATTATGGATATGAGCACCGTGGAAATTCTGTTCTGGATACTTTAGTAAACTTTTTAAAACGTACATAAATAGTAAATAAACATTTATAACATGTTGCGTTTTTTTTAATATATAAATGCTTATTAAAAAAATGTTTTACCAGATTAACGTCGGAGAAGTCAACACGCAAATGTGTTCACGGTATCACAACCGTGTTGTGTGAGCAGACCATAAAGTGTTAATATGTACTTAAAACTATCGCAACGAAATTATATTGTGCATATAATATGTGACCGACACTAAGAAATTGAATAATTGTGCTTAGCTGTTGCCCTTTTCCAATACAATGGTTTTATTTGTGCAAAAATCTTATTCAATTTAACTCTTTAAAACAGTATAATAACTTATCGTAAATACATCCGCAACATATTATAAATGATTTTAAATAACAATAATAATTACAAGAAGCCTACACTGAGTTTCCACGAACGAGAAATGTTTTTCAAATATCATCATATTTTATTTTGTATTTCAATTAAATTTTCTTTTCAGATCGCTCACGATGATTGCTAAGGCGCCTCTCTCAAGCCTCGATGAAATGGCAAAGAAATAAACATTGCCAAATTTATTTTTTCATTAAAATTTGTCTATTACTTTAAAATCTTACAATGTCATTAGTACTTTTACTTTTCGTACATAAAATCGATTTTTAAAGCTTTAAGCATTAGCAGTAGCACGAAATGCTATTTAATTATTAGTAGTTGGACGAGATACTTTAACACCAAATAATGATTCAGTTTTTAAAACGTTAACTTTCGTAAAACCTACAGTAATACATGTAACACATATATTCAGAAAACATAATTTAAATAAAACCATTTACACCGAAACGTTTTTCTACAGATTGTTAACATTGAAATTATTCTACGATATCAAAAGTTGGCACCTATCGCCAACTGACAACATTTGGCATGTTTGATACTTGGCCATCGAATAAATATTGGATGGTATTTTGGTACTAGTTTTTCTACTGTGCCGTCGATTTTTATACGACGCTGTGTCCATGTTACTTCGACCTATTATACTTTTAGATAGACGCTTAGCTTAATAGTTTCATAATGAGGCTTACTGACAATCTCTTTGCCACTGTAGAACGTCTATTTGATAAAAAAAGAATCGAGCGAGTAGATATTTTGAGATTTTAATGTCGGAATCATCATTGACTACGGATTATAACTTTATCCCGCTTTCTTGTATGAAATTTGATAAGGAAGGTGAATCAATAGGCCGGGTTTAGGTTTTGCACAATTTCTGATATAAGTAGCTAGGTAGACTTACAAATGGATAGTATAAGGCGACATGAACGCTGCGGCCAACGTTTTAGATGAATAAAAACAGACTGCTTGCGATTTTATATTTCAGTGGTAGTCTCTAAGTATTTTTACGCATCCTTAAAATTATGCACGTAATCCCGCAAGTTTTTCTTACACCTGCTCTACATTTAGTTCTTCGCTAAAATTAAATAATTTTATTTTTATTAACATTATTAAAATTAAAATTTTAAATAAATTATAATAAAAATATTTATTCACCCTCGTTCCGTTAATGTGTAATTTAGTTTATTTTTGAACTAAAACGTATATTAGAAATTTCATTATATATGATATAATACTATTAAATTTCTTCAAGATTGTATCTTACGACTTATATAATGATGGAATCGCCGTTATAGCTTTGTTGGATTAGGCGTCGAAATGGTTGGTCGTAGACGGATTTGACTAAGGAAAGGTTTCGTGCTCAATAACACTGCGTGGAATAATGTTAATGTTTATCAAGATGGCAACAAACGTGAACAATGTTGGAATAGAACACGGAGGGCACAATTGGGGTGAAACGGTTGTTTCTTGATTCGAGACTGGAGGCAGGTATAATTGTATGTAAATTTAATGGGTTATTGTGTATTCTGCGAACGATTAGCGATTGTGAAAATCAATTAATCTCGACAAATGATTATTTCTTATTATGTATAATCAATAACTAAACTACAGCAGATGAGTCCTTTCCCTGTTGTATTGTTGAGTGTCTTTTGTATTGTTATTGCAAAAATTTCGATGTTATTAGCCACTTACACAGAACGTTGTATTCAAAAGTATCGTCAAAGTGATTAAGAAGCAATTATATGTGATATTCGCCGCCGCTAGTCGTTTGCCTGCAATGCGGGTTGGTAAGGTAACGAGTCGCCGGTAAACTCTTATTATTGCTCCCCATATTTAAGTGTATGTGCTAGTATATTATATATGTATAGTTAGTTTACATTCTAAGTGATCGATGTGCTTACTATCGGTGTTGAATCCACGCCTAAGTGCGTTTCTTGCTGCGATGTATTAAGTTTAATGTTCAGTTAAGTTGCTCTATACGATTGTTTCACGTTGTATTTGTAATATTGCTGAATATTCTATCGTTTAAATTTGATTACTATTGATATATTGAATAAAAACGCTATGTCTCATATTTAAGCCGGTTGTTTTCTTTGTACATCCTTTATATTATATATTTTTTAATTTTTAACATGAACGTGTAGATTTAATCTGCTATATTTATTAAACTATTTTTCGTGCACCTGTTTATTTTCGCTCAATCCTGAGGCCGCTTACTTTCAGGCAGGTTTATAACATAAAAACAATGTTTGATGTACGATCGAAATTCAACTTTCAAATTTAAAACTTATTATAACGATTCTTAATTATAATTACCAAATTAAATTTGTCTTTATTAATATTAATTATTTTTAACTTTTTAAATTTTCGAAAACGTCCCTTTGGATTCTTTTTCACTTTTAATATATTATGTTGTTAGTTATGTAAACTGTAATAAAAATTTATGGAACCTATTCAAATGTTCTTAATAATTACTATTTTAATGTATCATTATTATATTCTAATAAATTAATGACTATTTATGCCAGAATAGAGAGAAAAGAAGAGCATAAATAAAGCCATCTATGTACATATCACACGTTTCATGAGAAAAATATATGAAAGTTGGAAGGCGCATCAGGTAATCGGAATAATAAAAAAAATATATTTTATAACAAAATTTTAATTAATTAATACGACTAATATTTTTCTTAAGCCTAACATATTTCTCTAGATATAAATAATAATAAATAATATTTTGTACAAGATTTGTAATAAATTATATCTCGATCAAAAATAATTCACAATTTCTAAATAGAACGGACTCGTTTCCTTTGTTTATTTCAGAACTCTCCAATATATATGTCTAAATAAAATGATCAGCCTAAATAATATTGGCACTGATATTCCTCACACATATATCTGTTACTATATTAACATATTAAAAATTTTCAATAGCAATAAGATATACGATATTAGACGACAGTATAATCATTGTTTTGTTAAATAGATATATAACATCTGTTCGTTGAGAATTCACCTGTACAAAATAATTGCACAAATAATGTAATTTATTTAACATATCAGTTTTATGGCTACAGAATAAGCTTGTCAAAAACCATATGATTAATGGTTTATTATTACAAAATGTAATGGAATTAGTAAAATAACAAAAGCAAGCGTAAAATTTCAAGTCCAGATAAAAGCTTTTTTTTTTGTTATCATCGAGTGCAATTGATGACTCATTCAACTTGCTGTAGCAGAAAATTTGAACATTTGTTGCCCACAACTTCTAAACTAGTCGTATTAAATAAATGCATAATAAGCCTCTGTAAAATCACTTGTATAAACCTTTAAACATCCCACATAATACTTTATTTAGTTACATTTATATTATTAATACTAAAAATACAATTACACGGGTCGTATGTACACAAACGACTGATGGATGAAAAGTCTTCAAATAAGAAATCGCATGATTGAACGTTCATCTAATATGAAATTATGTATATGAATCGATTTCTCATTCAAATTATTTTCACGAACTTACAACCTAGATAAACTCTTACGCATATTATGGCATTCGTAATTATTTTTTTTGCATGTAAAATAAATTGAACGACAAAAAAAAATTCATGAACATTTTTAAACTACCGCTTTCTTGATACATTACGAGTAAAATTTTTATCGGATCTACATCGCGTAAATATTTTTATGGTACGATTCCGAATGCCGACATGCCGGTAATTTCAGGTATAATACCTTATAA
>DWQX01000835.1:0-35362 GCA_018245475.1 Pharmacophagus antenor
AAGTACTGAAGTGTCTACGGATCGTTAAAATCACACAAAAAGACTTCTTGAGTCTTGAACGACTGTTATGCTTTACTTTTTAAAATTTATTACTGAAATAAATTGTTATTTTTTTTCCATAATTTAAAAAATTGACTTTATAAAAAAAACCATTATAGGTACTTTCTTTGCAACAAAAAAATTGCATATAACCTTTTAAGGATAACAAGCACAGTAATAATTTAATTTACCGCTCCATTTTTTTACATCATACTACTTCTTTACACGGGCAACCCGGGACCTCCAAGTGACAAGGCAAGTGGATAAACAATTGCGCCACGGAGTCAGCTAAGATTATAAAACAAGGATACATTCAAGGATAACTGAATGAGTTTGTTTTCTTATTTTAAAAAAAATATTGAAAGAAAATAAGAGTAAAAGCCAATCATAGTTCATTAACACAAGATTTACCGGATTCGTCATTTTGACGGATCAACCCTGGATAAAAAATTTCGTATTCTAATATGCCTTTGATTTTTTTATTTTTTTATACTGCCTTTCGCAGCATTGTTCTGTACATTCTATATATTATATAATACAATAATGCACAAAATTATTACAGACACGATAAGGAAATCATAAAAATGTGTAGGTAAATCCAGTGTTAATTTATTATTTTTGTAAGATATTTAGATATAGGAGACTCAGTCGCAATAATTACAGCCGTCGTATTCCACCATCGCAATACACGACACCAAATTCCATTGTAACTATCTAGATGATGTGCAATCTTCCACTGTGCTTTTTAAGTGCCATTTTTTACCACGCACAACCACCCCGTGGAATCAGTTGTCGCCAGTGATATTTCCGGACCAATACGACTTAGGAGCCTTCAAGAAACGAGCCTACTCCTTCCTTAAAGGTCAGCAATGCAGTTGCGACTCCTCGAGAGTTGCGGCTGTGTATGCGCGACGGTGATCACTTTCCATCAGGTGAACCGCTCGCTCGTTTGCCTACTCTCCCGATAAAAAAATAGATATTTTTGTAATTCTTTTATCATTCAATTGATTGATATATCAGAAACAAATATTCGATAACATATGTTATTAGAATATCGTGACGGTTGTTACAATGTGGCCACTTCTGCCTCTACTGAAATTTACATGTTTCGACATTCAATTTTATTTATAAAATGCTTACTACCGGACGCGATTCCACACGAAATTTTCCAGCTGTTACACGTAATAGCATATTTTCAAAGTATTTTATTTTACAGTAGTGTTCTTTAAATTCTTGTTTATCGCTTAGTAAACTTACAAATATGTTAAAATAAAATCTATTCAATGAAAAAACGATATATCAATTTAATATATTTAAACAAGCGTTTGAGAACATTTTTTTCTAGCAATAATCTCCGATTTAAAGAGCTCAATATAATAAAGAGAGGTATTTATGTACTCTTAATTGCATCTAGTAAGATCTAAGGCTGTCCGAATTTTGTCTTTCCTTTTTTTAAAGAAGTTTAATACTCGTGGATTTATTATTTTTCTTTTTTTAGCTAGCCATCGATTATGCAATTATTAATTGTTAATAAAAATCATTGTTAATTTTCATTACATGACACATTAGAATAATTTCCTGTTGTTATAAAACTTTAATTTATATCTCTATCTAAAAATAGTTCATATCAAAAATCGCCATAATTATTGTTTGAAAAGTATGAAAGTTTATTTGTTGTTATAACAACGTGGATAACGCAAAATTATATTTTATAGTCGATTACTCAACTTTTATACCAATTTTCAAAAAACTAGAAATGCATTATAAACAAATATCCGAATTGAAAATTACCAAAAGAAAAAAACAAAATATCTATTCATATTTATTTGTTGTTTATTATATTACTCAAAACTACGGTGTTTATTGTAATTAACTAGTTTCTCCGATAAAATAGTTCCTAAAAATGTTTCAATAGTGAGGTAGATACTACTTATAAGGAAGCCATTTTACTTTTACCTGTCACTTTTGTCATAGGAGCTGTCATATTCCAAATCGCAACAATGAATTGGACAGCTTCCAACTTCTAAGTTCAAATGAGGTCACTTTTGTTTCATCACTAAGAGTATTTTAATGATCGTTCTTGTTTTTTTTTTGACTTAATATTTGTGTTTTATTTATTAGTTCAGTATATATATTCTTTATGTTTTAATTCACTTTTATTACAGCTGTTTTAAGTTAAATATTGGTAGTGAGTCTAATATTACTAAAAATATTCTATTATTAATATAATTCTAGTAATAAAATTGGATCAGTATTTTTAAATCCCCAAGGGTAGTATAGAAACTTTTATAATGATAATAAAAAAGTACGATAAAATTACCGGCGTTGTTTTCTGCTGATGTCCCTTTCACGAGTTCATATACATTTTTTTACAAAGATTTACTTTTAAATAAGAGCTAAATCTATAAAATTTCCGATACAAGTACGTTACTAATAAAAGAGCCGAATTCAAAACTCAAACGTAATTTTCTTAGGGAACAGGGAAGTAATATTATGTAGTAATAAATATCAAAGTGTATTTAAATAATCATTATTCGAATGTTAAGCAACATGTTATTAAATTTGAAAACAGAACTGAACTCTTGTCTTGTAAGTAATATGTTACACCAAGATTAAAAACAAAAAGTTACTTCTCAGAAAGAATAAAGCGAAGCATGTTAAATATTAAAAAAATATATAAGGCATACCAAAATATAGATAACTAAAAAAACTGAGGATAAGAATTAAATTGGGCTGCACTTATAAACGTACACATATGGAAAGATCCACAAGAAAGAAGGTATGAGAGGAAACACTGAATAAATAATAGAATGTTGACGTTAAAGTATAGCTAATACCAATAGGTAACCAATTTAATACTTCAGACAGCTATAGAAAAGTCTGGCGATCTTTGGAAGAAGCCTTTATCGGTATAAGGATTCTTGCAAAATTAATTGTAATATGATAATTTATAGTTAAGTGTAAATACTAATAAGGATTTAAGATCTTTTTGTGAAATTTAACGTCATTTATTACATTTAAAAAAAAAACTATTTTTAATAAATGTTCCAATAAAATCTAGAATTTCAATTCTGTACAAAAATTCTCTTTGGTATTTTATTTAAAGATGTTTTAATGCTCAGCTTTTAAAGGCGATTAAATTTCCATTTTGAATAAAGCTTATTAAAAGCTTTGTTACAAATTTTGCATTAAGCGAATTAAGACGATGCGATGCGATAGAAGCTTAATGTTTTTGGAATGAATTTGTTTATGAAACATAAGCTATTAAAGAATCCCATAATTCACGTAAGTGCGTACGCACTTATATATATATTTTTTTAATTTTTCTCTATTGCTAAATTTTACAACCACTATTAGAGAAATTCACAGTTATACAATTTTGTCTTTAGGTGGTACAGTTGGATATTTCAGTTATGTAGTTTGCCAAAATTGCGAGTTTATCCCCCTCGAGCTTTCGTAGTTTGAGCTTAGTAATACCGGCACCTGACATAAATGGACGAAATGACTTTCTGAATTCATTTATGAAACAAAAACATAACAAAGAGCGGTATATGTGCATGATTTTTGAATGGGAATGTTAATAACGCTATAAATGTATTAAATAATTTTAAAAATTTAGGAAAGAAATCCGCGTGTAATTTCAAATATCCCTTGAAACATAAAAATAAATATCAATATCTCGTTTTATTACAAAATGAACATTGACAATTTTTTTTTTCTATTATGTTCATTTTTACTATGCACATCTTGAGATAATTTTAATTTTTTATTTAAATTATTTAAAAATAACATCAAAATATTAGCAGAACATTAATGATTCACAAAAAAGAATAAGACAAATAATTGCTAATTTAGAAATTTGTAGTAAGTTAATTAAAAAAAAAAACTCGTTTTAAAAGATTATCTTGAAGGAATTTGTTGTCATTGGTCACTGATCATTATTAAGGTCTGTGTTAATAGTGAAAATGGGCGCAAAATTTAATTGCAATTCAAGCGTCCAATGTTTCGGTACGATAAGCTTTATTAGCATTTCGCGGCATTATTTTAGGCAGTTTCAACGAGCGATATATCGGTATTGGTTAGCTACGGTTAAAACCTACTATAAATTTTATAGAAACATTTAATACTTAAGAGCTGAATATGAAATAAGGTTGACAATAATATTATCAAACATATTTTGTATTCATCTTCTACGCAATTATCAGCTATTTATCAATTTAGGTTTACTTATTAAAAATATATTATATTATTAAACAACCTTTTTTTTAAAAAAATCGTAATGTACAAATCTACTTTTAAAAGTAAAAAATGACTTAATGTTTAGAATTATATAAAAATAAAAGAATTCTTATGCTCTATATTTTGATACAGCTTCAACGTTTGTTCATAATGGACGTTTAAACAAAAGTCGTGAAAGTAGAGAATAGACTTTGACCTCCTTCACTAATTAATGGAGAAAGTATGAGACGGGTCAAAGTCATTAATAGTAACTTTTTGTATCGTAACGCGGGAAATAACTTTTTTACAGTATATTTCCTTTTCGGATTATATTACAATAGTAACTAGAGAACAAAACTTTACCAATACCATAAGATGAAATACAATAGAGTCAATATTAATTCTTGTCATAAAAAAGATACTAAATACTATTTTCTTCTTGGTTTTGCATTTAATAGCAATTAGTTCAGGTTCATTCCATTTGTTTCTATTGTATCACTTATATTTAATTCGGAAATCTTGTAAAAGAATACGATATTGACATATATTTTTGTTTAAAAACCTTAAGAAAGGGAATTTGTGATTTACTGGGTCGAGACACTAATGCGAGAAGAAATGTTAAAACTCGAAACGTTTCAATGAAGCACAAATAGGTCAATTGTTTCTTAAGTAATTGTCGAGGAAAAGCCGCTATGAATGGTCTCCTGTACACATTTTAGTGATGCCATCAAATATTCAATAAGGAAATGGATCTATTTAGTATATATACGTCCTTTTTCCTTATTGTTTGCATAACCTATAACAAAAGTAAATGTATTAGTAACCGTTAAAAAAAATTGACAAAAATATTTATTATTACGCTATCTATTATCATAGTTTTAAATAGGCAGTGGGCTAACAGATGATCTTAATTTCACATTTTAAATGACAATGTGACCTTAGATGATGAAGTGTCCTCCTCTGAATACTTTGGTACTCGTATCAAGTTATAGTAAGAATATACTATTATAGCTGCAAATTGACATTACGGGTGATCGTTAGCCCTACGGATGCGAAAAAACCATACGATCAACCAAGCCACTACTCCTGTGACCCTAAAATCAGAACCAGGGACTACCGGGTCGTAATGCAAGCGATAAACCGTTGGCCACGGAGGTCGATATCATAATTGTAAGTTTATTTTATAACTGCTACCGCTAAAGCAAACTTTGCTTCTGTAAACATCCAGAGGATATTTTAAATATTCCTTAAACTTCCTCCTCTTTGAACTTACTTGAATTGTATTAAGTCTTTTACATTTTGTTCATGGCTTGTATTTTAATTAATTTTTCAGTTTTTTTTTATATTATATACTTGATACGTTTATACATATGTTTTTATATTTAATACCCTTATATAAGTAGGCGCCTTTAGTGATTTAATTTTTAGGATATTAATTGAACTTGAACATTGATGTTGACGTCTGTGGAAACTCTTTTGCTTTTTATAAAACAAATCTGTGTGTACATTTTCATATACTGTAAATACGAGATAAATGTTCTTCCCGCCTCGTCAGATTGTAGCAAACATTTACAACACAATAATCGTGAGAAAAGTATTACCTTTGCATGTTCCAGTGCGAGTTTAACTATTAACTACTTCCGTTTCAAAATAAAAAAAAAAACACAAATCTTCAAATATCTTTAAATTAAAAGTTTTATTTTTGTGTTAGCCTACTAATAACATTAAAGTAGTTTGATCTAATTTTACAGAAATGTTTCTTTAAAAACACATCTAAAAGTAATCTACTTATCTATAAGGAAAGCAGTTAATTTTTTATTATTATACTCTAAGGGTTCCATTATTGTTGCCACCTCCGCAACCTTTCGCTGTTTCTGTTGTATTATTCCCTGGCCGATTTATTTCAGGTCTTTTCATATATTTTATTTATAGCCTAGCTATTGCTGTCATTATATGGTATTTACTAAGTAATTACGTAGCACATACGTAACTTTGCTCGCATGATTTTATTGATTAGAATACTGATTATATGGTCAATAAAACTGATATTATATCTGTCAACAATCAAGTCAAGTTTTTGTTATTATTTTGTTTATTTTAAGATATTATGTAATCGTAGAAAGTTATAAGAATATAAAAAATCATCATGTTTCTCTAGCTAAAATAAATACCAGTATATTTTTAACAAAATATATTAGCTGTGTCTATCTCTAGCTAAGACAAGAATGAATCATTACAGCAGAAAAAGAGCGTTAACAGCCATTGCTTCATTGATCTTGGTCGTGGAGGGTTGTAAAGAATTTTACATAACGTTTTCTCGGGAGCTTAGCTACCTGCCTGAGGATAAATATTTGGAAATCAAAATTTGGATATTTTTCAAAAGCTTCTTCTTAATAATTTTTCAATTAGCTTCTTATTAATTATGAGTACTATTGCTATATTCTGCACACATAGTAATTTTTCAAAAATTATAACTTAATATTATTTTGGTAATACATAAGACAATTACACCTACCAATTTCAAAGTCTCTTGGCGATGCTAAGATTTCTAGTATTTATCTTTAGTTTCCAAAAGATAACAATTTATTATAAAAAAAAATCCTTACATTATAAGTATTTTGTAAATGTATGTGCATATACCGTTGTATATTGCTGAATTGTATATTGTTAATACCTAATATTTAAATTAACATTTACAGTGCAATTTATACACTTACTCGTACTTGACATGTAAAATATAATTAATTTTAAAATAAACCGTAACATTGTTAATAAATTCGATGAATAGCCCGTCTGAATATATACGTATATACTCTGAATATTCATATCTATATATCTCAGTAACATAAACATTATCAAAATAATTTCAATGGATAGATATTTTTAAGTAAATGGTAATGTATAGATAACCATCACTATCATTATAATTTCACCCTGTTATTTTCTTGAACGTAGGCTTCTCCGATCGATTACCAGCCGATCCCATGTTAGTAGTATCCAATTCTCAGTGTCCTCCACTACGATAGATATTATAAATTTGATTAACAAGCAATAACACCCGTACGTTATGGTACATTGAACACGTGAGGAGGTCCCATAATGTGTCTCAAAAGGCTCCTGTATCAACACACAGCACGCTCGGTGTTGATTTAATGTTTTTTATCACGCTACGTATTACGTTTAATCAAACATCTACTGCTGCTGTTGCTGCTGCTGGGTTCGGTAAAGATTGCACTGTTAGTCTTTTTGACGACTATTACAGCTTCATCGAAACTGGCCCATGGAGCCGTGAGCTCTGACTGGTGATCCGTGAGCTCTCCCACTATATTACTCTGGTCAGAGAAGCTGGCTTAGCCCAACTGTCAAATGACGAGCTACGCGATAGTCGGAACTCGGAACGCGGGCCCTAATTGAAACTATCGTTCGTCTATGACGCAATATGCAGGTGGGAGAAACGCCTGGGTATTCGGGTTTAACGAGTGTATGCGATACGAGTTTTGTTTCCGTCTGACGATTGAGGTATGTCGGTGACTGGTATTGTAGGTGCATGTGATGTCGTGCATCGAGATTGAGTGTTTTCTCTTTGTGACCCGACACTTGCATCGAGACTAACACAATGCGTAGACGTAGCTTGGTTAAGCATGGTTTTGGAATCGGCACATAGTCGACTGTATTGACAATTAGCTTATTGAGGTGGTTCATTCCTCTCTCGAAATGTAAGAGAGCACAGTCATTGATGTACCGTTTGATCGTGGAAAGGCGGAGGTCACTGTGCAGGTCTAAGTTCGTCTGGTACCACTCCGCCCCGGTAGCGAGCAGGTTGAAGCGGTTCTGGAGGACCTGCATGGTCTTGATGACTTCGTGTCGGTGCATGAACACTACACTCGCGTAAGTCAGGATGGGCCTAACGCAAGTCTTGTAGAGCAGCACTTGAGGCGAAGAGAGAGTTTGCTCCTTTTGCATGTAAGGGGATGTAAGTGGCCTAACACTGAGGCCGCCTTACTCTTGACTCTGCGGGCGTGGGCTGAGAATGTGAGTCGGCGGTTTAGAGTGACGCCGAAGTATTTGACCGTGTCTTTCCAGGAAATGACGCAGCCGAAGAGAGAGATGTCGCCCGGGTTGAGTAAGCGAGCAGCTTTCATGCTGAGAGATGGGTGGAAGCGGATGAGCTTGAAGTGTAGGTCTTTGCTGTTCGCCGGGTTGATGTCGATTCAGGTCTGTCGAACCAGGCAACGAGGCGCCCGGTCACCGTCAGGAGGGTCCGCACCAGCCCGGGAAGTCAATTGACTGTGACGAAGAGGGCGGTGTCATCCGCGAAAAGCACGAGATTGACAGCAGGGTCCTTGGGAATGTAGCTGGTGTACAGCGCAAACAGGAGGAGAGAGAGGCTGGATCCCTGGGGAACCCCCGCTCTGATGGGGCGATTCGACGAGAGTGCGCTGCCAGCGCAAATATGGAATGTGCGATTCTTCAGGAAGGCTCGTATGATGGAGAAGAGCCTGTAGCGCGTAGCGAGTACAGCTAGAAGATCAAACCGTCGTGCCACACCTTGTCGAAAGCCTTCTCGACATCGAAGAAGACGGCGAGAATCTGAAGTGGTCGCTTGCGAGCTTGGCGCGCGCAAGAGTGACCTTGCCTGAAGCCGCACTACTCTTTGGGGAGGAGATTTCTCTCCTCGACGAACCTACGAAATCTCGCCTGAATGAGTCGCTCGTAAACCTTCCCTGGTGAGGAGAGAAGGCTGATGAGGCGGTAGCTAGAGGGATGGTTCTTGGGCTTGCCAGGCTTCGGGAAATCTACCACGCCCTCTTTTCAGGTGTTCGGGAAGAAGCAGGTGGAGAGCAGGACGTTGAAAAACTACACTAGTAGGACGATCGGCTGTGCCGGGAGACACTTCAGCGTCCTGTTGGAGACGCCGTCGTATCCGGAAGTGGATTTCGATTCTAGTCCCCTGATGAGGTTCTAATGCGGGACCCTCTGGAGTGAGGGCAGCCCTACGTGCCGATTCTGCCTCCATTGCCTTCAAACGAGTAGGGTCAGCGGACGTTGATGGAGTGCACTAGATCCCAGACAGTCGGCGAGACAATCTGCCTTCTCAGAGTCGTCGAAGGCTAACAGCGATGACACTGCCCTACTATTGACCTCTTGTGCGGGACCTGACCAACATGCCAGTGTGTCGGCACAGCTGCCGGATATTAAAAATGGCCTTTCCCTCCGGGGTGAACTGCAGGGTTACCATAAGCGGAATCGCATTTCGCATCCGCAAACGTCATCTGTCGGATTTCGATGACGGCGATTTTTTAGTTTACGAGGTCTTGCACGACCTCGTCGAGGGCGACCTCTAGGGGGATGCCCCGGACGACTTCGCACAGATGCCTGTCCGCAGGCAGCTCGTAGGTGTGAAAGCTCACGTTGAGCTCCCGTAATTTGCGCGTGGGGCGCCTATAATCGTCCACGGTTGATACGTGGATGCGAATTCCCTACGCGGTGGTCTTTGCCTTCGGAAAGGAAATCTTGTTATCCGACATCCACTTTGAGATGTCGGACCAAGCGTTTTTATCATGGAGGACAATCGGGGGAGGACACTTAGGTGCCCGGGCGATCCCCCGGGATTCAAAGGGGGCCGAAGGGGGGAAAAGGGAAGTCTAATTGCGGAGGATTGAGGAGGCGGTCAACCTCCATGTCGGACGAACTGGAGCTGGTGCTCTCGGGCCTTAGACAAGAACCGGAAGATAATTCACTGAAAAGATCTATACAGTTGAAAAACACACAAGTGCGTGCCCATATTTGTTCGATTGGGATATGTTTTAATTTAATTAATGCATTTTCATTCTACCTCTTTTTTAAATTCTTCTTCTATTTATCTCTACATTATTATTGTATTGTTTAATGTGGTACATTTAATATCAAAAAAGTTGAAATACACCGTAAAACATGAGATCAAACAGTAAATAAATATATGCCATGTTCTATTAATTATTGTAAGCTATTATCTACTTCATGAACTGTTTGTACACGTGTAACTGTTTTATTTGTACTTACTTGTTCAACTTGTTTTATATGTTATAAACAAACAGCGGCGTGCCGGACGGTCAAGCTCATGTATGATCACCGCAACACAGCAACGCTGATATGGCGGCAGATTTAAACATGTGAAGGAGGGGAGGTTAGCTAACCAGGCTTATTTCGAAAAACCTTACCACTCTCCAGAACTCGAGAATTGAATTCGGAACCATTAAAAGGCTATTGAACACAACTCAACCATCTGAACTGTTAATATTTATTATTGTTCCGGTTCCTATGGTACCGACACTGCAAATAATCTACTACTAATTTAACTTTATTATTTTATAATTTGAATCAGTTCTGATTTTTAATATAGTTATTAATTATGCACTCAAATCAGATCATGCTGCCACACATGGCAGCATGATCTGATGGTCACAACCAACCAATGGTACAACCTAGATACACGTCCATTGAACATCAATCAACACTAATGAGATTATAGAATGTTATGAAAATTTAAAACTGTAAGCTATATCAGGACTTTGTCTTATAAATCGAAGTAATTTATAGCGCATATCTCAAAAATTCGTGACAATTTAATGACTGTTCTCGAAAGAACAAAGTTTTAACGATCCACTGAAAAGTTAAAATAGGCTTATTACCCAAACCACCCCAAAATATAACACAATTAAACAGTTACATTATTTATAAATTTCTCGTTGTTTTATGTATTCCCGAAATAAGATGAAATTAATATTAACAAAGTTAGAAATTGTTGTTTTTGTTTATACAAGTATACAAGGAAGGTTTTACTACACGACTTATTTTATTAAATTTAAATGTTGTTGCTTGGGTATTCTTATTACATTCATTCTTTGTTTTGAACACATTTTAGATTATAGGAATAAAAAGAATAGTATTCAAAATAGAATACAGTATCTTTACTAAAAACAAACAAACAACTTTATAGTTGACATGTTTGTTTATACATACTTATAGATATGTTCTTTATAATAAAAAAGTATCATCAAAATCGCCCAAGTTTTAACAGAGATTAACGGGTTCAAAATCTACTTTTATAGTTATCCCTCTTAAAACAAAAAACGTAAAGGACCAAATTCAAGATATTTTAAATTATAATTAAGTTCCATTGTTTTAAACATAAAAATAGATAAAAAAGATACGGTACAAATTGAAAAAATATGATTATAAATTACTTTACTCTAACGTTATTATTAGTAATAAATTATACTAAAGAAATTATAAGTACGTAGCCTTTTAAACTTGATTTTATCTGTCGGGTTGTGCATTATATTCACCTGATAATAAAATGTACGTCTGGCCATATAAATGTAGCTACTTTGAACATTTAATGGACACACACCGCATTGCATTCTTTCCCTTACAGATAGTACGTAACGATGAACTAGTAATTCGATTTGTTTGCAGCGTCATTCATACCGAATCACAGTAATATTTGCTCACTACTACTGAAACTGATTCTGATCTCCCAATATAAGGTAAAAGAGATATACTGGCAGAATCAGTATGAATAGTTTTTTTAAATAAAAATGAAAAACTGTATTCTTTTAGGCAAGCATTTAAATAAATCTTCATACTTTAATAATTTGGATTTCGTTTATGTTAATTACATACATGGCCCGCAATAAGCAGTAATCGTTTAATTATAATTTTGTCCACTGGATAAATCGTTATTTAAATACAAAGGACTGCCTATTTTACGTCTCTGCAACAAATATATTTCAACGGACGCCATAAATTTTCCAATACAAAAAAGGTCGTGATGGACAATTTATTACATTCAATTTGATTTTATTGACTACTTTGCTCGCGAACGATAGCCTCGGATGACTTTAAACATTTGGTAAATCCCCGACCCGACGTCAATTTTTGAACATTTTTATTTGTTACAGTTGTCTACGTTGGTTTTTTAATTTATTCTTGCGATATTTGCGTTGATGTTGACTTTTAAGTTCAAAAGTTATTACTTTGAAATTTGACAATACTTCATCAAAAAGAAATTAAAAATGTTAAATACTAATCAAGAAACGTGTTTCAAACTTTAATTAAATGAAACTATCTTATTTCAACCCCTTGACTACGGCAAACTGGTATGCACCGATCGTACCATACGGCAAGAACTATGTGCGAAAATCTACAATCATAAAACTTCACTTCACTACATTAAATCATCACAAATTACTGAATCGAATTAGTGTACACATTAAACAATCAGTATCAGAAAGTAAATCTCTGCTAAGCGCTTATAGGTGCCCGCAATTTTTAGAGAGATACCATTATTAACCGACAACATAAAGAGAGGTTCTTATTCCCATGCCTACTTTTTTTTCAAATTTTAAATATCACATAACTTTTTACCGTGTGATTCCAGTGAGGGAACTTTTTTCGAAGTAAAAAATACTTCCAAATTGGTGTGATAGATTGTTTAAAAATATATCACCCTTAGGATGGCAAAATAGAAAATAATAATTTTATACCCATTCCTTATCGCTATTCCAATTTATATTTGTAGTTTTTTTTTGTAGGACGATTTTAAGTATACATATATAACTTAATTTACGTTACATAAAATATTGAGAAGCATTATTGAAATAAGAAACTGCACACAATGTGGAAATAACTAATATATTGAGAAAAGATTATAGAAGTATTGCACGTCCTGAGACGCTAAGGTTACTTATTGTTTCCGTTATTGTACACGCTTCAACAATATCACAAGAAATGAAAGGCTTCAATTACACAGAGAGGGCTGTAAATTTAAGATTAGAACATAAATTTTAATGTTTAAAACAATTGGAGGGTCTAAAAAAATTACGATAATATGCACCCTCACATTAATTTCTGTTTAACTTTAAGATAGGCTAGCAGATAATGCCATATGCCATTAAGTTCGCCTTATGTACAAGATTTTGTGCATTAAAGCTTTTAAGTAAAAATAAATGAAATAAATAAGTTATTGACCACTGTTGAAATCAATTTAATGTGTAATTAAACTTTAATTCGTTTAATTTCTTTTTGTCTTGTAAAATGGCACAAAGTAATCACACAAATTATACATCAATAATATAAAAGCGAAAGTCTAAATCTTTTCATTACATATCCTAGAAAATTCCTAAATGAATAAATGTTATGCTGGAATATAGAAAGAAACACCTTCTATCTACCTTTTGACATCTTGTTAACGCAAATAACTATTGGTATAACTGTTCACTTGTAATTAAGTTAATAATAGAGCAGTATAATTATACTTTTGGGTTGGAATTCGATAAAGAAGAAGAAAGTTTTAATGGCTTTAACAGATGGTCATAACACGTAAATACGGTAGCTTAAGGATACTATCTAAACCTTAGAGGCATTGAACCAGAATCGTCGACATCGAAGTTTACCTTACTGTTTTTATAAGCGTTAATTGGATTTAACACCATGGAAGTTGTTTAAATACTATTGTCTTTATTTATTTATATAATCGTGTATACTACAAATATGTTCTGTTATTTTTTACATCGTTCACCTAGACGTCAACCGATGTGTTAAAAAAAATACCTGTTTTTGTTAATACTTATGTTCTAACAATTTTAGACTAATAATGAAGTAAATTAAAATCAATGTAAAAATAAAATAAATAAAAGGTCTTACTTTACATACAAAAATAATATTATGTGATGAGTATAAAGGTTCCTACCGATTCATGTGAACATTTAAGTTTTACCCTTTTTTTGTATAACATATACATTTAGGATTATATAAATGTATATAATAGTAATACTTCCTTGATAAAATTATAAGCTCTTTTAAAAATTGTTAAAAAAATACAAATTAGCTCTAATACTAAAACAAAAAAAAGGGTTACATAACTTAGACTAGTACACTAATCATAGTATAACTCTGTCACTGTTTATTGTTTTCACTCTGATGCAGTTTTAGCGAGTATTCTGAAGTATGCTGCCAAAGTTAAACTCATTTATACAAAATAGGCTACCATGTAGCACTTTTTGAAGTGAAGTAAAATAAATACCGCCCCCATTCAATCACTCGTCACCACTTTCTGTTTAGTCTAGCTGGTGAAAAGTAATGACACAATAAATTTCCCGACAGTAAGCTGTCTTTTTAAATTTATAAAGAATTAAAATTAGGCACCTTACAGAAAAACAGTTTTCGGGAAAAAAAAAAAGAAAAACTTTTACCGTAAAAAGTACAATAACATAACTAGCAGAACTACCAGTCACTACAAGCAGCACTTGTTCATGGGTATGACGCAAGGGCTAGCCATCACCTCAATTAACCTTATTTGAGAACAGGAAGTGGCCCGCCCCTAGATGCAATAACAGGCAATTACAAATAAGATAAGGTAAGTAAAACTTCTGAACTGATAAATGAAAATGAAATCAATACAAAATTTCAGAAAGATTTTAAACTAAAAACTGTCAATTGTCGATTTTTAGTTCAGCGTAAGTGGTAACGGGTGGAGCACATTGTTCGAACGACTATATGCCGGCTACATACTGATAGACGATAGACCCTCCACAAAGTGAACCGATGATCTGCAATAGATATTCCCAGAAATCGTCCGGATGCGGGCAGCGCATAGCCGATTGGTATGAGAGCCCAACCTATGTTCAGCAGTAGGCGTCTAACAACTATGATAATATGTCCGCAACAACACAACGAATTCGGTTATACAAAGCAAGATAAATAAAAGATTATATATTATATAAGAAAATATAACGAGATATATATATATATGCATAAATGTTTTCGATACCCTTCGTAATTTCTTATTGAGCAATCTGTAAACAAAGCCCAAATAATCTTTACTACGGTTCGGCAATTTATCTCCACTCCTTCCATTTCAGTAGCCTCTGGAAAGGTTTTCAGAAGTTAATTCGAACGTTGATGCTTTTATGGTATTACAAGAAAAAATGAAATGCTATTATGAATATAATTCGATTTTTAATTGCAGTTAAATTCTATGTAACTTTTTATACGAACAAAAATTTAATTTACTGAGTCATTAGAAACTTACATCACGATCGCGATTTCGAAGGAGAAATTAAAGAAAGTACAAAAACATATTCTGATAAATTGTATTCCTCCTTAATGATAAAAAAGAGCTTATTATTCAGTATATCAATTAGAAGCAATATTAGTAGTAGAAGCATTGTAATTAGATTTAAAAATAACACAGAATATACAATTAAAAACAAGCAATGACGTGTTTAATATAAATACAGAGTAAAGAAATCCTATTACAAATTTTACGAAATATGTAGAATTTCTACAAGCAGGTACTCGTCAACTTGTTCACCATACAGTTAAAAATACACGTGTGTACACGTCGATTAAACTTAATCGATTAAATTATTTTTATTATTTTATGACTATGTTGGTAAATATTAATTTTAAACTTAGGAACAAACGTACATGACGTTGCTTTTTGGTCGTGTGTAAAAGACCTATTAACATTTAAAAAACGCATTGCAGATTCCAAGTCGAGCCTAAACAAGAAACAATGAAATTGGGCCAGTAGTTTTTTCATAAAGCAAGTGCTAACGGAAAAAATGGAAACATCGTTTTTATGTTTCCACGTTTTCTCACTCCTGTAAGATTCTCTTGAGTATTCGCATACTATTCAGTTTTTAACTAAATTGTTAAATTAACTGAAAGGTTGTTCTCTTTTAATTAAATAGACATTTAGTTGTTGCGTGTGTACATCAGATACATTATAAACATTGCTCTTTGCTAAAAAAAATGTGAACACACTTGCTTTTTTTTTTTACTGCGGATACTTCAAAATCTTATTTCAATTTCATTTATCAAAATGTTTATGATATCTTTGTTTATAACCAAATCGAGAGGATTATTAAAAAATAAATATGACGTTAAATCATATCAGAGTGCAAACGTTTCAACGTGTATACAATTTTTTTTTATTCTAATCCAAAATTTGTCATTATCATATACGAAGTTGATAGTTACCGCATATTCCTCTATATACAAATATTCTACATATATTTAATCTTGGTAAAACTTATTTTTATTTTTAGTATTCAATTCTGTAGGCTCCAACCAACGAATATGGATTTTCAATACGAAACGTCTAAAAAGCAAAAAGAAAAATCTTTTGCCTATACTATAAGGGATGAGTGCTGACGACGTCTCAAGTGCCTTTTTATGCTCATAAACTCATCGTTTTTAAATTTGGATGGGGAAAGGAAGTAGATTATTTAGTAAGCTTGTATAATATAGCTTTAATTGTTATATACATGTAAATGATTTGTTCCCTACAACCACAACATAATGGAAACAAACAGTCAGAAACCGTCTCATGTCCTAAGTTCAACCACTCTGTCGGTAGTGCAACTTCTTTACAAAAAGGAAACCTATATCAAACAATGCAAATGTTTTGGTTGATAGGGCAATGAAACATCAGTGATTTTCTTTTACGCTTCGTGTTATCCAAGATTGACAATAAGAGGGAATAATATAGTAAAAAAAGAAAAAGGCACCTAAATAGTTTAAGATTAAAAAAAAATAAAGTTAGAAATTAATGAAATGCAATACAGATTGCGAGTACTGTCTTAAGAAACATTTAATTAAAAAATTATATCATCTAGTGAGCTTTCATGTCGTATCTTTCTAAAAAATACACTGAGCACCCACTTATTAATGAACATATAAACGGTAAGATGATGAATGCGTTTTATTCGACCTACTTAACCGATAAAGATAAGCCGTAGTACTTTCAAAGGCGCATTAGTAATGGCATGAATTTTATGCAAATATAATATTAATTAAATTATTACTCTGCGTTCGAAATTGTTTGAGAAATATTCTCCAAAATCACTTTATTTCTTTAGAAATTATGTCTTTGGTGATAAAGATGAATAAATCGTGAGTCTATTAAAAAAAATTGCATTTGAATTGGACGGAATTACTATTTTCGCTGAATTCTTTTTAAATAGTTTTATTCAAAAGTGTGGTAAACATAATTAAAACTCATTAAATTATTCAATTTCTTCAGGGTGGCCTTTCAGAAATGTATTTTTAACTCTTACTTTCTCTTACTTCTTCGAAACATTTTAGCTAAGCTGCTTAAAAAAATTGAAATTATACTATTTCAACAATGAGTTTTATACAACGCGTTAAAGATTTTGTTATAAAAAAGAGGTAAATTACAGTTTAAAATTATGTGAAGTGAACGTAGTAACATTTCAAAAGTGCGAACTTTATCTGATTTAGAATTAAATTATTGATTAATGATAATGGATATCAATATATACTTAACCAAACAAACATTAAATTAAGATTCTATAAGATGTTTAATTTTTTTTCTTATATTAAATATCGAAACAATCAAACTTACATATATGACAACATGTTATAGCAGGAGGTTGACATTGAAAGTGGTAAATAGCTAGGCGGGTTCGAAAAAACCCTACCACCGTTCAAAATCTACTATTCATGTGGTCTTGGTAAAGCGGGGACCTTCTTGTTACGTGTCCTAATATTTATATTACCTATATGAAAAAAAAATAGTAATTTTCCACTTCACCGTAAATATAATATATCTAAATATGCAAAAGACAAAAAATAATACACTGAAGGTACAGGTGTACATTTCCATAAAGTATATTTTCTTATTTTAATTCTGAATGAGTACATCAAGTGTTCATTTGTGTGATGACGTCTTTATCAGATAATTTCTAGGAAGAATACACTACTGAAACCGTTGTTTAAAACTTTTATCTCGTCTCAGTATTTTTTGGATTTAAGTGAATTCCAAGTAAGTAAGAGAGATATATTAGAAGTAGCCTGTTGCATTCGAGTTAATGACTCTCGCATTACGATCAAGTATTATAAGTATCTTTCTGTACGTCACTTTATTAATTATTAGTAATCCTTTTATAATAATGACGGGAAAGTTTATAAGACTACGAATTGAAAATTCTCAATTAGTGAACCAGGTATAAACTTTAAAGAGAGTTAATCTGTTTATGTGATATTAAAAATTATCCAAGCAGTAAAAGAGGAAATTGTAAATATACTATCGTCAGAGATGTTTATATAAAGGGATCGGACGTACGTCAATTTGTACAAGGGGAGTAACGACACCGTGCTCATTCTTAATTAGATTAAATATTTGTTTTTTTTTATGAAGAGGTTAATGTGAAAGTATCAGGCACATATTAAGTGATCCATCCATCCGTCGTCATTAAGAATTGCCTCCACTCGCGTACCAGGATGTGCCTAATGACTGGTTAACGGTAATTGGTGTTCCGGTCTGCGCTTGCCACGTTAAGTAGCAGAATGCAACAGCAATTACAGTAATAATTTTAGCACTTCCCAGTCTGGCTGAACCATTCATAATTTTTATATGAATTATAAATATACTAGAGCAAAAAAACGGTCAAGAATGGGACGGATCATTCCCAGAGCTATGTTCTGCTGCATATTCCGTATATATTTTCATATGTGTTCATCGCAATGTACTTAATATAATTATTTTAAAGGTAAAGGTTATTTGATATTATGAATATTTACATCATTTATTTATTAATGTTAATTTACTTACTTATATGAATTAAAACATGATTTTCGTATACATGTATTGGTTTTCAATACTTGTACTACGATACCCTGCAATTATCATAAAAAATACTTTTTTTTAATTTGACATTGTAAAAATTATTGATATTAATTACAAATTACGATATGGTGCTAAGAATAAGCTTTTTTACTGAGCCAAATAATACGGTAAGGTAGATAAGGACAGACGTGGTTGAAGTTTAACCTTGATAGACTACGGCAAGCTGAAAACCTAACCACTTTACGATGGTTTTAATGTAAGTTAATATTTATTATATAACTTTTGCTATCATTACACCAAACCGTTTGTTTTCCACTCAAAATTTACTTGTATAGCATAATAATAGCTCGTAATAAAACATAACAATAACTATTCATTCACTACAAGCTATTAGTTAGTGGTGGTGGTTGTGGAGGAAGCTTTGGAAATTTCGACGTCTATAGATTTCAAAGGATTATTTTACACTCTGGGTGCTCTTTCAACAGTAAAAATGTCGAATACAAGCGAAGATAACTTCTCATACAATTTAAGCTATGTCGTACAACTTAAGGAAGACTAAACGATTTACCACGGAAGTTCTAGCTAGGTATAAACACGACTTCTATAAAGTTTTCGTGGTATGTGTTATTAGTTTATTTCCTTAAATTTAATGATAAATAAATAACTGGTGAAAATACAAAAAACGAACTCAATTTACTGGTTCCGCGAAGATCAACAACTTTAAAAACTAAGATAATAAATACTAATGTGCTATCAAAACTATTATTAATAACAAGTTATCCAAAATATATAACAGTTTTTTAAAATGTATTCAAAATTCAGGTAAATATATTCACTCATTACGCTAGGTACAAACATATTGTGTTTGAACAGTTCTTATTTTGTTTTTATTAATATACACAGGGATCTTGTGGACATCAAATATTCATTACAAATAATGACAGCAAAATTTTTTAAATGTAATACAATATTAACGTTTAAATTGAACACGGGATAAAAAAATCAAATAAATGTATTAAAATGATTGCCCCTGTCTCAACCTGCAAGGTAATAAATAAGAATATTCAACAGATATATTCCCATATACATTGCGGATCTATTTCATCATACAGAGACATACTTATTTTAACGTCTCAAGTTTCTTTTTATCAATACTAACATTAATACAAAAACTATGTAACTGACTATGTAATAACAGAATAAGTTTTTTCGTATAATAATATAAATATAACTACTTTACTTCCTACTTACTCTAGAGATACATCGAGTATAAATTGCTGGGCATAGGGACGAGAGCTTTTGTAGACCAAGGATTGGTTTTTTAATTACGTATCCTTGCCTCGGACCTACAAACAAACTCTTGTGGATCTAATGAACGCCATTGGCGTGAACTCCTTGGTTCATGAAGTTGATATTATTGACCTTTATGTGATGAAAGGTAATAACAATTCTGAAGTATTTTTATCACAAAAATATAATGAGGGCAATGACCTGACAATATAAATACAAACACAACGAAACAAAAATTCTGGAATTGGCATATCTTTATCGCTATAAAATTTAAAAATATGGATGTGCTTTTGTAGTTCTTTGCACATATACCACCAATTCACCGAATAAGCTTTGAAAGAAAATAAACTCCCCATAGACATGAGAATTTTGAATGTTAGCTAGATGGCTAAAATTTAAAAATATTTACGCTTCATTGTATCTATAACAAATTGACTTATATAACAAATACAAATTTATCGACAAAAAATATGACATAATCGGTAATCACAAATAAATAAATATATATGATTATTTAATATATCGTACGATGACTTTCGATATCCACGTTAAAGGCTGCTTTCCTGATTTTGTCACGTCAAGCATTTGATAGCTCACGTAGACGGTGAGATTTATGTGTATATAGACGGCCATTTTTAATTACACGCCGGCGCTATTGTCGGAACCCTCTGCATGTTCTCAATGAGGCCTTGCTACAGTATATCTATACGTACAATCGATTCTCAACACATTACTCTTCTATACGAAATATTGCGATGATAAGTTTTGCTAAGGTTTCAAAGTAAACGTCTACTTTTCTATAGTAATTGAAAATGACTAAATAAAAACAATCCAATAGTGACGAGTTCCTAGTTTTGTTAAAAAAGAGTTATTTTTATTTAATATAATTTTTTCCCAAGGTCGACTATCGACCATCTTATTTTATATAAATTTGATATTTAGTTTATATTTTTTTTCCATAACAAAAGCAATCTGCGCCATTATGCAACAAGGTATTTATTATTACCTTTTAGTTCAGAGAAATTTTTAATAAATGTTGTTGAGTAAAAATGACGTGTCCTGTAAACCTAGTGTTAAACTTAAACTTTTATTAGAGAATATAACAATATGATGTAGGATGACATGTGTTTATAGTTCCTGCAGTAATGTCACATAGGCGAATCGCACTGGGAAATCCTAAATTCAGTTGTAACTTTTTAAATTTGTGCTTATTAAATATAATTTGCATATATCTTGATTTGACGTTGTCTAATTATTTTATAGCGGAATCTTGTATTACTTTATTTTTCACGAAACCCGGTTTCACAATATCGCTGTTGTGATCTGTTGACGTACCGCAAACGGCGTCCCGTGAGGTCGTCGCTCCATCTAGTGGAGGGTCGTCCCACACCACCTATACGCTGCATTCGCCGGCGCCAGATTTCCACTCGAGAACCTTTCTTCCGCAACGTTTGTCGCCTTTATGAATGATATTTACGTTATGAATGTATTAATAAAATAAGTAATTTTAATTCTTTTACGCTGATCTGCTATACCGTCAGTTTAAACAATGTCTAATAACACACATGCCAAACAGAAAAGCAGGTAAAGAGAATATTTATGTAGTCATATTTAAATTTATTGAAGTAAAGAAAAATATAATAATTACATTAACTTTCACAAACATATTTTATTCATATTATGCGAGGGTTGAAAATAACGCTTGTGACTTGTGCTTGTATGAGATAAATATTACTTGAACCCTAAGCTCCATAACTGTAACATAAAATTTTAAATGAAATATTTGTTTTCTTCATGATACTTTTTAATATTTAACTTGGATCTAAAAGCTTTAAAATATCAAATATTTATTTAAATCACGTTTACTTTAAATTTTAATTGTGCTCTGGTTTATTCGGACCCGGCTAGCTACCACCCTTAGTGTCAATCCGCGGACATAATAGCATTGCTGTGTTCAGACAACCATACATGTGAGAGCCAGATTAGTATGGACGAGCACGCTTCACCGTCTACGACCACTTAACATCATGTGTAATTGAGGTCGATTGTTAGTCCATTACATATTAAAAATAAGCAATATTTTTCTTTATAATAATGATAATAATTGTTCGAAACATTACATTTATGGTTGTCTTAAGTTTACCTACATTTATTACGAGTACTTCTTTGTTTTATTAATATTTTTTTATAGATTTTATGAGCTTCGTTGGTATTTAAAACTTCTCGTCTTATGTAAGTGCGAGTGCTGTAAAGGGGTCATGAGAAAAGTTACTCCTGCCGTCTTATCTCTTGCATTGTTTGCGAGGTCGAGTTACACCGCTCTCATTCGCGTTGTGGGACACTGAAATACCCTGGAAAGTCCTTTATTTTATTAACCCGGGTGATGTACTGTATTGTTCTTTGTTAATAATCTACTCTTGGTATTTACTATTTTTTTCTTTTAATTAAAAGATGTACGATTTCATTATTCTTATATGTTGTTATAAAAAGTCATATATAAAAATCACTTTAGTTATTTGTTTAAATGAATAGAGATACTTCATTTTTAAAATGTTTAAAGAAGTTTAAATTAAAAGTAAATTAAAATTTTAAAATAGAATAGGTTTTACTTATATTATGGATCCTTGACTTTATTTTGACACTTATCAAGCCCGGGTGACAAAAGTAATAATATTCAATTATTGGTAAACCTAATCAGAACTTCTTTAGTTTTATAAATATAATTTATTTTTCACGAAACCCTAATTATTTCTATGAAATAAAAGTAATAGGCTTTACTACTTATCAATATATCGGCTATATTCCAAAAACTATTAACATTTTTTTTTGTTGAAAAATACAATTTTTTTTAATTAAGTATAAAGTTAATATTTTATTGCTATACACAGATTTTTATTAATAAGACTGAATTTGTGTCTTTTAGTTTCTCTACATTCAGTAATGATAGGAATATTCATGTAAATAAAATCAATTCTCGTAAACTGCATATGAGCCTCCGAAGTAAGAGATGGCAGTTTTAAGGTTAAACAAAGAAAGTTACAATACAAACTGAGATGGGAGGCAATTTATGTATACTGCGAAACGAATATAACCCGCATTGAGTAATGTTAACTAGTTCCGAGTGTTAACCATTAGTTTTCAAAGTTAATGACACGCAAGGTAATTAGTCGCGATAGTGAAATATGTAAATATACGAATTTTTTACCTTGTTAAGCTTGCAAATTCATCGCATGAAACTTTTTTCTACGATATTTGTTTGGAATATGCTTATCTATTCACTTTTTTTCCTACTTCTACCCCAATAGCTACTGATAAATTGTTCTACCTTCTGTACGTTTTTTTGGATTGACATATCGCTAATGACATAGTGAACCTGTCGATCTGCTGTTAAAGGTCATAATCATTATTAAAAAAGTAGATTTTGGAAATCTTTTTAATGGAGGATTTATATTTACATCATACATTAGTTCATTTTGTACATCCTTCCTACATTTACATATGCATACGTCATCGCAATCATTAACCCTTTCCTGTCATTTTACTTTCAACACAGTCAATCTACAACAACCTCCATTTTTATCTATTCAGTTATAAACACTGAACTTTCCTTGTAGCACGGCCAACTCTATAACCATACTAGTCAAATTCTATTTATTTGTTTCTAGCCGCCACTCGCCCGCTTTTCTAGGCAGAGTAATTTAATTAATATTATTCCCTTCCAGTATGTTCCCTAATTTTTTTAATTCATTGACCAAAGAGTATAAAGTTTCATTGAAATTTAAACACCCCCTTTTCCCCGTAAAGGAATGGATTTAAAAAAAAACCCTTTCTAAATTGATACCTACACACATAACAAAGAACAAACCCTCCAAATTTCATATTTCCAGGACCAGCGGTTTAGGCTGTGTGTTGATACATAGATCAATTAGTGATTCAGTCAGAACTTTGAATTTTATATGTACTTTTTTAAATGTATTTTTGTAATTTATCTGTATGGTCATTCTCCGCTGGGCGCTGTATATTTTAGTTCTACAGCGACGAATGGCTAGCCTTTTAACACGGAGGCTAGCTAACCGAACCAAACTGATATCTATCATGCCAGGAAATCCAATCAGTTGATGTTTTAGGAAAAAATGTATTCTTTACATCTAATATATAAAATGTATACCAATTTCACATCTGTCATGGTTATGACAAATGTTCTTGTCAGTATCGGACAAGTATTAATTCATTTCCATTATTACTGCAATAAAATCAATCAATTTCAGATCGGCTCCTTAATATCATGTTTCCATATTTGTTTTTAATATTTAATTTTAACTTAAAAATACTGATATTACTTACATGGTAATTATAAGCTACACTTAGGCCATAAATATTGATTTTATGTGAATATTTTTATGAAATCAAACTAGTTAATTATGTGTTTTATTATACACCGTTACTTGTTTTTGTAGACCTAATATTAGTAATTTTGTTAGCAATTCTTTTGCAAAAAATTTATCATATTTTCCTTGTACTTATAATTAATTTAAAATTACCTTAGAAAAATACAAGGTTTAAATTAAACATGTCAATGAATTTTGTCGTGCTTAAATCGAATTTCAGAGGAAATTTATTCTGAATTCAATTGATAGACGTTTAATTAACCCATTTCAACAGCACAGCCGTAACTTCTGATGTTGCTTCAAATCTTAAATATGCTGCAAATTTAAAGATCTAGTTTCGAAATATAATGCATTAAAATCTACAAATAAATATATATGTATGCTTACGTAGTAGAGATTTAAAAAAATAAAATCGTTTTTCACAATATTTTTAGAAAATTTTTGAGTAATAAATTTTCTGAATTTACTCAAGTCAAGGTAGTGCCTTATCTTGCTGACCCGGTACTTGAGCTTTCTTTTGATCTCGCAAAGAACTCTCCATACATCAGAGTAATATCAGAAAATAAATATACCATATTACTTTGCGTAAGTGGCTTGTTACTCGACTCATATCATAGAGACTTTATATTTGAATATTTATGAAAAGAAACAAGCGATTACAAAATTTTAAAACTTAAAGGTCATATAAAATATAACATGAATGGGTCTGTTCTTTGGTTTGTGGTATGTTCTTTGTGATTTGTAGGCATCTACTAAATAAAGGGTTTTTTGAAATTTCCACCGAAATAGAGAAAAAGCTATTCAAATTTAATGAAGGATTTTATTCTCTAAGTGGATGGACCTCAAAATTTGTACACTTGCCGGAGAGAGGGTGCTTAATCTGAATATTAAATAAAATAATTACCACGCCAAGAAAAGCGGGCGTGAAGGCCAGTGTTAATATGAAATTGCTTTTAAACTGTGTAGCATCAATTCTTACACTGTTTATAAACATAAACTAAATAATAATTTAATAATAGATATCAATTTAAAGCTTTAAAAGTGCATCAGTCGTTAATTAATTGCAGACTACATTGGGTCACTCTCTTTAAATAAATAGTTAAATATGAGTATATGAAGAAATGTTCATCATATTCTTCAATTTAAAAAATGCTGAACTGAAATTAATAAAATAAATATTATTATAAAGACCTTTTTACCCCATGACTGCTGTGCATAATTTTATAGCCATAGTTATTATTACTTCTATAGCAATATCATAAGTGTGAATCAAACTTTACTTAACAATATTTCTAATTTCAGCTCTTATCCACTATGTCTATAATATACATTGTTTACTGAATGGACGGGATATTTGAGAAAACGGTTGTAACTGTATCTATATTTAGCACCAACATTTAACTACACGGTGTTTCATTTAATTATTTAATAATTCATCGGTTTATTAAGTTGTCTTATTTTAATATTTTATCTCAAAGGGAAACGCATTATGCTAAATTAACTAATGCCATACCATTAATTGAAAGTTGATAGTCCTGCTGTTTTCATATTATGAAAGAAGCCTACGTCAAGTCGACGAAATAATATGTAACATTAGATAATTACACGATGTAAACACTAAGGTTGCTATACTGTTAATTTACTTTATTCCTACATTAAAATGAAAGTTTTTCATATTCAACACCATAAATCGTAAAAACTTTTCATAACGAGTTTGCAAGTCTTTAAAAAAAAATTATAGATTTTATGCATGGTTAATACACTTGTTTTTTTTTATTAAAAAAGAAATATTCGTTTACAAATAGAAGGCTAAATTGCGTTAAGTAATCCATTCAAGACACTGGAATTATTGGTGGGGCGGTCTACCGCCGCGCCTGTAATTACGTCCCGGTTCCCTAATTACAGATCTTCAACTACGACTCCTACTAACTTCAGATTGCGTGCTATCGTAACTAGATTTTTTCTTCAATAAGTGATTTAACGATTAACCTTAATTTCATATTACGTGATGTGATAATGAGACCGTCGATGCTAAAGTGTGCTAAAGTGTGTTACAATACTTCTGAGTCCCATAAATATGACTGAAAAAATGAAAAAATGAAAGAAACGCATCGCTTTTATGTTGGTATGTTGACATGCTGGCTGGAAGGTTGCTAGGCGAGTCTGAAAATACACTACCACCGTAAATGTTGTACTAAGTAATTAAGTTTGATAATATTTTATTTCCACTTAATTTAAAAGAATTTAAACTTTATTTTTTTACTAGAATACATCTATTGTAATAAACATACGGTAAATTATCTATTTACTATTAAAATCTACGGTCATTCAATTGCTTAACATATTCATTAAATAACAGTTGAAGAAAACGCTTTCTTATTATTTAATAAATTTAAACACATACGAAACGGGGATTACAGACAAAATTATATTCAGCTAGTTTGTATGATTAGGATAAATGGTGTAAATTGTAATACATCTTCAGTGGAGGCTCTCTGTAAAAATGATGGATGTGATGTGTGGAAGAGAAGGAAATATTAATCGCAATCCGTCACTTATGTAGCAAAATTGATCGTAGTCGGTCACAAACACAATATACATCTTTTATTAAATCCGTTATGGATGATGGGCTCTGTGATTATTCAATATACCTTATTATGTTAAAACATTATTTAAATGAAGTGTATATATAATGAAGCAAATGTTTAAGTATTTCAAGAAAATTTTAGAAGTACATATTGATAACGAGATCATATTCTTTAATATTTTTACGTTCAGAAAATGGATGTCTTAAGTGGATTTGGTATAAATTCAATGCGCACTTTCTTTGCTTATTTTGCAAAGAGCATTATAAAAAGTTTTACGTTGAGTATTTTTTTTTTTACTTCAACTATCTTTTGCGCATATATTTTGAACGAAAAACATGTTTAAGAAAGCTACGACACGAGTTCTTAAAAGTTTGCCTGTTTGCCAAAAAAGTTTTCCTCATTTTTTGTATTGAGAAACTTACGAACGTCCTTTTATTCTTGTCCACCAAATAATATTATAGCTAAAGTATATATAAACTTTAAACTTTTCTATAAGAAAAATAACAGCTTAAAAAGGAACCGAAACTTTTGAGAAAGTCTTTTTTGTATATATCTTTTGTATTACTGATAAGTAGGGAAAGACATTACTTGTATGTACCTTAATTAAAATTTAATTAAGAGATTAATATTTTACAACACTAATGTACATAACTCTTTTAATGAACATTTTAGAAATTATAATATTAAAAAACGTAGTTATGGAGCCAAGTCATAATCTGTCTTTTAAACGACGTTAGCAAGTTTTAAAAGGCTTGTAGTTTAACTTCAAATACGTTTAAGACTTGCTGCAGAGACGTGTTAGCTGGAAAATTTAATTATTGAAACGGAACGAAAACAGGGCTGATCTTATATTAAAACTTTGAGCAACATTTGTGCAAATATTTATACTAATTTCCTGAAAAGTCTGGCTGCGTGTATCAGTCGGTTTATTACGCCAAAATACTCTTGCTTTAAGACGGGAATTGAATTATCGTTCTATGTTTATAAAAAAAATAAGATAAGGTAAAGTTAAAGGCTACAGTTGAGTAGGTATCAAGCTAAGAAAGTTTAAACGAAAATAGTGAAATGACACACTACGAACACTTACAAGGATTTTAGCAACTAATTAGTTCGTAGTGATCTATAACTAATATAAAATTTGATATTATAAACTTAATACGAGGGGCGATAAAAAGTAATGATAATGAGTATAATAAAACCACGATTCTAGTTTAAATTTAATTTATTTTTCTACGTAGTCTCCTAACAAGGCGATACATTTAGTCCAACGTTTCTCTAAACCTAAAATATCCTTTAAAAAAATCTTTATCTTGGCTGGCCCAAAATGACTCTACAGCCGCCATCACCTCGCTATCATCCTCAAATTTCTTGCTCCTGAAGTGTTCCTTGAGCCGAGGAAACAAATAAAAGTCGCTGAAGGCTAAATCTGCAGAGTAAGGCGGATGTTCGACCAATTCGAAGCCTGCTTCTCGAATGGCAGCCATAGCAACTTCGACTATATTATACAGGAGCGCTGTAACAAGTATAAAACAAGACTTTCGTTCGGAGTTTGGAGTTTGCAGTCGTCTTATTTGATCAGAGTAGTAGGAGCCCATTATAGTAGCTCCCTTTTCCAGGCAATCAAATATTATGATTCCCTCAGCATTCCAGAAAACGGACGCCATAACTTTGCTCGCCGAGCTCGAGACTATGAACTTCTTTGGCGTCGGTGAGGATGGCCTTTTCCAAGTCATCGATTGTTGTTTGGTCTCAGGATCAAAATGATCCATGGTCACAAATCGAGACAAAAAATTTTCTTGGTCAACCTGGAACTTTCTAAGATTGGCTCTTGAAATGTCAACTCGTTTTTTCTTTTGTTCGTCCGTTAACACTCTCGGTACCCAAAGCACGGAGGCCTTCTTCATATTCATTTTGCTGGTCAAAATGCTTTGGATGCTGCCATATGAGATCCCTGTGATCTCAGATAAATGTCTGACGGTTACTCTTCGGTCTGCTAATACGATATCTTCGATTTTTTTTTCACGTTTTCCTCAGTGAGGGACGACGTTGGGCGTCCCTCGCGATGTTCATCTTCTGTGGATGATCTACCCAGTTTAAACTCTTTGCACCACCGTGCCACCGTTGAATATAGAGAAGCAGAGTCCCCCAGTGTCTCCACCAAATCAGCGTGTATATCTTTGGTAGACATTTTTAATAAACAGAGGCACTTTTGATGACGCATCTATCTATCATGATATTCAAATGAATGTAGCGCTTGCTCCTGCTGCTGGTTTCGAAGAAGTATGCGCTGTTAGTCTTAATGACGACTATTATAGCTTCATCGAAACTGGCCAGCGGACCTGGTGATCTGCGAGAGCTAAAGTAGATCTTCCAAATGACGTCCTATTTATACAATTTTTTAGCTGGGAAGTAGTGAAGGATCGAAGAAGCGAAAAAATTTTTTTGGATTTTTATCTTTATTAGAAATATCCGTTTATCATTACTTTTTGATCACCCCTCGTATACTAATGATAGTCCACTCTTATAAATCGTCTTATGACGCGTCTAGAAAATTAGCACCTCAATGCCTATTTATATCACTGGGCAAACAATATGGTTTGAAAGATGCGGGTAGTGAAGGTACTGGTGAAACGAGAATCCTGTATGTTCATATTATGAACCCAATTTAACCGCTATGTTAAAATTCTAACACTACATTTGCAATTGGCACGGACTTTAACTTAATACTAGATGTGAGGGTTCTGTTTGACTTATTGCTCTGTCGTGAAAGAAATATTTATTTGACACCAAAGATTCATTACGAAGGTAAAGAAAAATAGACGAAGAGTCAATTATCCTTATTATTTCCTTACTGTCTTTTGTTCATTCTTGTCACGTTTTAATTGAATTTACTTCCAACGCGACAACAATGCTATTAAGTTTTTAATTAACATTCTGAGAATTTATTTAACTGAAAAACCTTGTAAAATTATTAGTCTTTTAGGCCAAACACTTATATGTATCAAAATTAAATCAACATTTAAGCATAATCTTCATTGTTTGGTAAGTAATTGCTTGTGTTAAATGGAACGCCTAAAATTTTACATCTTAAATAAAATATAAATTATTTTAGACAACATATGGAGAGTATTCCTCACTATTATTCAATCATTTTAAAGTATTTTTTTCCATTTTTTATTAATTTTACGTGAAATATAAGAGATGCTACTTTTTAGAAACCAGACGATTCCAAAGGTAAATATTTTGTCTAGTCTATAAATTATACAGTTCTGAAGTAATAATATTAAACCAAGTCTTAATTACACTCCTCCCTGTCTGGTCGAGATTAGAGGGCTTTCTGTTTAACTTTGATTAGATTTGTTTTTCTGGTGTAAACTTTAATTTCGCACGAAATGTATCGTAAACTACGTTATTCTTTTACCATACACAGTTTAAGAATATAACAAATCTGATTTCTTAATAATTGTGACTTCTAACTCAATTCTTACAATAATATAAAAAGGTGGAACACAGCGAATATTAACTAAATATTTGTTTTTATATTACATCATCAAATTTACGATATCTTAAATTCACCGATATTGTAGTGAGTTAGTGAGATACGTATGAAAAAAATCACCTATTATCAGATTAGAGGTAAGTGTCAAATGCAGTGTTGCTTTTCCGTAATAATGGTTGTACTTAACATCCCTTTTACACAAAATATACAGTGTCGTGTCAGTGTCTTGATAATTCAGCCGACATACGAGTGTCATAATATAGCCAAAAGTTCAAGAGTGCAACTCGATTCTAATGATATTAGTCTTATTGACGACTATTACAGCTTCATCGGACTCAGTGCTAGAGCTAAAATCAACGGAAGTGATGCCTTTTGGTAATATTTAATAATTCTTGACTGCTAGTGTTTTAAATCGTCTGTGTCCTATTTTACGTCTACTAACTACCACTAAACAACAACATAAAACGGATTAAAGCGTAAATGACGGTTATATTCGCGAAGTATCAGATGCAGGGTCTCGGAACTTTACGAGGCACATACCTAGCACTCGTGTATTAACAAATTATCTCAGGGGAGCCGTTCCTGCAGCGTAATGTACTGTGGTTGCGGTACACGCTTGCCTCAGCTAAATTGCCCGTCAAAATATTTAATGTAAGTTCGTTTCACTGATAAAACGACAGCTATAATGCAGGCAATGTGCGCAACAGACTATATAGTATATTACAATAATACATTACTTTTTTATCATATCTGTGTACACGGAAATGTCTGAACTCGTAACGACCTTTCTTCGTATTAACCTTAATAAGTATTGATAAAACGACAATTGTAACATAGTTAATGTGTACAACAAATTATATAGCATATGACAATAAATATAGTAACGTAGTTTTCATATCAATTCAACCGCAGTTTTAACCCTTATTACTTTCTCTTGAAAAGGGCGAGTTATTATAGTTAAAGAAAAGTAATAAAATACCTGGGACATAGCTAGGTCATGTTTTCCATTTTAATTAATAACCAATCCATTTTAATATTAAAAACTATATCTTACAACGTTACATCTTACAATCGGTAAATAGAAACGAGTTGGTAATCTTTTAGCAGATGTCGTTCAATTTTTAAATCTTAGTTAACATTCAGTTTTATTCAGGACTCGCACAGGAACTTTTTATTTACATATATATACACACTTATATAACGACAAACATGGAGCACCCTGTTTTTACACAGTAGGTAAATCTGAAAAACTACTATATAAGCGGCAAGTTGAAACAAAACACTAACAAGTACGTGGAGTAACAAGGACGGATTAATTCAAAAATATTTCCCCCCGGGCCGAACTGCGTAACATGTAACAAAAACAAATAGGTACATTTATCATACGGAAAATGTCTCTCTCAAGCAAAAATAGTGAAGTATAGCTGTCCATGTCTCAGCTTGCCGGTCACGTATACTCTGTATTCCCGTGGTTATCCTGTCCTAACTGAATATTTGGTACATCTCATGAATTATTCCGTTTTAATAAAAGTACCCATAAAAGGAATCATTTTATTTCCTAGGTGTAATATTTATTTGCAGTTAACACAACCATTTAACATCTGCGAAAGGTCTCTTATTACGATAAGTTTTATTAAGAAAATTATTTTATAAATGTTACCAATGTTTTTATACTATCAGTTTTAAAAAACGACAAGGACGAGGTTTTTAAATCGACGCGATTTGTATATCTTTTTTCTTTATTCTATTTTAGTATGAAACTAAAAAAAAAATTCAAAAAATAATTTCTGTTCTAACCTTTTTTTTTTTAATATTTGTTATTGTTACATATTTCATGAAAAATTATTATTATATATTCATTTGGCCGAAATATTGTCTTCATATGACATTTAAACGGTCATACCGCGATATTCAACGTCTATTCACAAAGGTACCATAACAAAATTGACTTAATTCTAGGGATAGGCGGCCTTATGAGATTCGTAGTATTTTACGATATCGTAAACGCGTACGTCGCCGTTTATATGGGTTTTTTATAATAAACATAAACGCTCTTTTGAGTATCTGTTTTAAAACGGATTAAACATATTGCACAAGCCTACATTATTATTTTTATTATTTAAATTACATTTAAAACGGCAACACTACGTTTACAATAAACCGTAACATGATAATCACTTTCTACTTTAACTCCCGACAGAGTAGTCAATGCCTATCTGCGTCTAATGTAATAATCCAATAATGATTATAACACATTTTTATTCCTAAGAGTGATATCCAGAAAAGTTGCATTGATGTCCACTAAATAGTCTTTATCGTCATATCAGTTTATTGATTGATGTAGTATATAAAGCTTCTAGATGGATTTTCAAGGCAGACAGATCCGATTCCGCCTACATAAAAAGATTTAACTAACACGTTTTGTTAAATATATGTCAATATAAAAAATAACATAGTTAATTGTATTATAAATATTTTATTCCTGATTGCTAGAGATAAACTTAAACTAAATACATTAATAATTATCTACAGATTTTGGAAAAAAGTACGTTTGTTTAGACTTTTGATGAGGTTTTTTTTTCATACGAAGTTATACGAACTAAATGTATTAACTGTTATAGTAATGGCATTGAACTAGTACTAAAGATTGTTTTTTTTTCTACTAAATGTTTGACTCAACTAAGAGAACTACCTCAATTAAAAATCATGTAAAGTTACATAAGCCAGATAATTACCTCATATATTTCTCTAAATATGGGGTATGGTTATGTAAAAAAAAATTATGAAAGAGATTATTTAATATTGTTAAGCCGCTTGTGGTTATGAAATAAAATTTAAACGCTATGAGGTTTTAAAGATAATGAAACCTCATTTGTAGGATTGCTAGCCGCTTCTGTCACTGGCTGAATGGCAATGACAGCGGAGGACTCTACTTTTATTATAATAAAAAAAATTCACTCGTACAATTTTTAACCGGTAACAAAAACATTTCACTTCGCCCGTATGACGTTGGTATATCACTAATATAATTTATGAACTTTTTTTTAATACACTATATCTTACTCCGCTCTGAGTGATTCTCCATCGCCGATGATTGTACAACTTACTGTTCCACCTAATGCAAATTATACTAGTTTCAACAAGATAGTGCTTTCTTTGTCTTAACATGACACTATATTTTTATTTTATATAACCTCGTCGCTCTTTTACCTGTTCTCATGCATATTTACCAATATTTTTTTATATATCATTGATTTTCATAAATGGTGAAATTGACTATGAGGATATATGGATGGCGAGCACATACAAAACACATTAATATATTAGAAGACTTTCCTGCATCATTACTTTATACGGCTGATTAACCTCCAAGTGCAACAGGCAGCTCCTGACACACATTTATATTCTTAATGGGAAAATTACTTTGAGTTATACGACTTCAGAAGACATTATTTAATATTAAAACACTAATTATACATCTTTCCCACATAAACAAAAACTTAAATAAGCATGATGTAATAAATATACCCGCAACGAGAAATGAACTATGAAAGTTGATATTCTTAAAACGTCTAATTTTTTTACTAATGTCTGAGAGAATCTTCTATTAGTTAAGCATTCAAACAAGAAAATCTAGATAAAAGTAGTTTCAGGTAAATGTAAAAAGCAGACCGCTTTGTAAAAATCTATTCCTGGTATAATATAAAAAAAATGTTGGTACAGTCGAAATGAAAATATCCTTTTTGTCACAGTACATTGTTTTCTATCTTACACGATCCACTTACCCCTGAGTACACGAAATGCAAATTACAATACCAGGGTAACTCTCATGAGCGTGTCCTTCGATCTTCTGTTACGTCTTCATATTTTCTTCACCTTTCTGCAAAACTAACTTCCTCTATAATTCCTTTCATCTTCTTCTGTTAGGCTATGGAACGGGCTACCGGTAAAGATATGGGAAGCTTTTCTTAATGGAATAGCCTATCTTTTCAATATCCCTTTTTTTTCCCTTCCTTTCTTTTTATATTTTTTTCTTCTTAGTGCACACTATTATTTTTTTTGGCAAAGTTACTTATTAATTTATATATATATGTGAAAATTGTCGTCTCATTTATTATTATCATCTCCCCCTTTCTCTCTCTCACATCTTTATTTATATTAGTATTTTTTTTTATTCTCTATTATTCATTTTACGCACCCTATATTTATATTTATCTGTGCTCAACCCTAAGGTAGACTGGCAGAGAATGCTATTTGGCATTAAGTCCACCTCATGTACAAATGAGTGCATTAAGCTTTAAATAAATAAATAAAATGTCCGTTACATCGTTTGTTATTTGTTATGAAACACTGCAAACGCATAAAAGTACTTTACAATAAATGTTTTAATTATACTAGTTTCTGCTCGTGACTTCACCCGCGTGGCCTACAGCAAACATGTCCCAAACAAAACAGTAAAGAAAACACCGACGAATTTCTGCATATGTAAAATTAATCCCCTCCAGTATGTGTACCAATTTTCGAGTCCATTGACTCGGAGAATAAAAACATTCATTAAAAACTCTTCTTTTGGAACCGAATATTTCGAACTTTGATTCATCAGTCCAAAGAAATTTTTTAATTTGGTTTTGTGGTCGTAACAGTGGTTTACGAACAGCTACGCGACCAAACAAATTGGCATCTCGAAGTCTTCTCTTTACTG
>DWQX01000836.1:0-35358 GCA_018245475.1 Pharmacophagus antenor
GTTTTTAGTGGGTAGCCCCTGGGCCAATTTCCAGGAAAAGTGCCCTTTTCAGGGCGCCGGTAGCCCCACACACGCCCTCCTTCCTACTTATGGTGCAGCAATGCATTTTACCCCGCGCAAACAAAAAAAAAAAAGGTGTTACTTACTTACATAATAAAACTAACCTATAACCATCGATTCAAATTCACCGGACTCATCTCAACAACACAATAGTGAGTAGCCAATGTAATAAAATAACAGAAACACTAACATTGCAAATATATTTTTTTTATTGGCAATTGCGGACACAACTACGGAGGACGAGAAACGTACTCTTCCACAATTTTTCTGCTCCAACACGTACGACTGCAGGACCACAGTAATGCTGTTTATGCGAATAGATCAACATTGCGTGTAGTAGCTAGCTAGGCGGGTTGGAAAAAACTTGTCTTCATGCAGCCTCAACTACTCAGGCTGCTCGGGAATCTAACCTAGGACTTCCGCGTTTCATGCCAGCCGGTAAGCCACTGCGCCACGGAAGCAGTCAAAAGTCCAATACTACAAGATTTGTAAATATATAGTAAAAATGATGTCTTGTGAGATCGAGATTCAAAATCATTTTTCGCGTTTCGAATATCAGTCTTGCCTTGTAACGCATATATTCTGGTTCCGATTTTAAAGCCGCATGTGTAGTGAAGTCTGGAAGGTGATAAAGTTTTTCGACGCCTCCTAGCTAGCTATCACCCCCAATGTCGTTCTGCCGCCACAATATCATTACCGTGTCCCACTAGCGTACGGGTACACGTGAGCACCAATATTCTGGGCGAACACGCTACACCATTTACGACCATATTTTTATTCAACATCAGTTGAAATCGACGTCCATGTGTTAGCCGATAGCCGATAAGCAAAAAACTACGCTCGCATACTGGAAAGAGGAAATGCTTCCTCTGAAAACGGAACGACGCTGTAACGTCTAGGCGTTAAGCCTTCGACGCCGGCGCGTGTGTTGTCACAACGCGCTAGTCCGCGCGCTCCAGTACACACGGAACAGATTAAGAAACCGCAGACCTGACACTGGTATCATTGATTCAGATAGCGATGATATTTTTTCATAATAATCTTACGATCGATAGTCGGGCTGGTGGTTTGACACGTTCCGCACGTGATCACGCACAATGCAGTGGCGCTATCGCTAAGCAAACCTATTAGCCTAGTCTGTTTTGAAGCAATGACGTTAACTAAAATTAGACAGACACGTTGGGTACAATTTTTTGAAGCGACGACTAAAACATAAAGTTCAGTCGTGGTGGTTGGGTTTTTTTTGTAACCCGCTCGGTTAGCTATTACTCTCAACATCAGCCGTTCAATACCTGCGTATCATTGTTAGCACGTCTGCGATGGGATGTACCTCTGGTTGTACATTCCACTCTGTCCTATAAGACGTGATGAGTCACCCATAGTACACGCCGGTTTTAAACTAATAATAATAATGATTGAAAAATTAGTGAATTAATTAACAAAAGAAGTATCTTAAGTGCATTTCGCAAATGTGTTTATGGCTATAATGCGGCAATTATGTGTGTTCCAAAGGAGATTCGGCCCGCTCCACGGTGCAGACCGTGAATTTAGGCCCCTTTCATGAGCGTGTTAATTAATGTATTGTTTTCTTTTGATTACAATAAAGTTATATTTATTTATACATCTCCCGTAAAATTGAGTAAAACTGAGTAGTAGTGCAATGGATGTATATCTCTGAGAAATATTGTTAATTCACGATCTGTTCTTTTTCTTTTATCGAAAAGTAAATGAATATCTCAAAACTGAGATGCAGTCAGCTACAATAAATGCTATAATTTAAGAACGTTTTATGTTATAATACATAGTACACTTAAAAATTTTAGGGGTAAGAATTCTCTATCATTATGTTATTTCTTTTTTATTTTCTAGATTCGAAGATGTCTTAAGGACAAAGTTAATGAGCCCTATCGAAATTCGATTGCGAAACATGCGACACGAATTTTCTAGTATTTGTAATAAAAACATCCGTGTTATACAAGCGAGGACTCCGAGAGGCAATTAGTTGCGAGGCATGAAATATTTCGGCGATAAGCGGGTAGCGTCTGCGTCGCGCTATTTATAATGGCCGCGGACGATCCGCCTGAACAGTGTCTGTGCGTTTGCTGGCCGAGTGAGACATGAAGGCGTACGATGCGCACCGACTCGCCGCGCTCTTCCTGCTGCACGGTGAGTTGCGTATGAAGCGTTATGCGGGCTAAGATGCCGTCACTAGTGATCACATTTTCGTTTAGCAATAACAGTGAGTATTTCATCGATGATAATATACCGTGCGGGGAAGGATAGAAAATTACCCCACGACAAATATTATATTTCGTATTTATTTTCGTTTCGCGAATATCTCGCGTGGTTAAAGCAGCGTAGTTAAAGGAGGTGTTATCATTTTTGAATGAACGTCGCTACAATACTGAAATATTTATTCGACAAATTATAAAAAAAAAAATACGTGCAAAATATTAACGTCGAAGTATATTTGTGAGTATTCTTTCACAATCTATCAAGTATTTTTTAAGTTTTCTTTAAAAGATTACAAATAATTTAAGCGTTTACGAGTCCGTATTGTAAATAAATAAATATCACGGACGTTTTCGTTTTGAATACGGGCTGTAAAATTTTATGGAACGTGTTTACAGATTTTTTTATTATACAAATACTAGACATTACTAAAATAAGTCATCATGTTGTTAGTAATTTTTTTTATGTATTTTTACTATACCTAATCATTTTACTTTAATTAGACAAGGATAGATTTGAGTAATGTCAGGGTCACCAAAATTTTATTTTATTTTTGGGAATAAATTTAATATTTAATGAATAAATAAATCAAATATAAAATATGATTTTTATTATTCATTGGGCAGGATTCGTATCAAGATGTTTATATATTTAATGCCCTCTCAATTAAATATACCATAACATTTTGCATATTTTAATATTTTATTTACCTTTGACGTATAAAAAAAGTTATTCTTATCTGTAATTTAAAAATGACGTGGGTTCAAAAGAACCGAAACAAGTTCAAAATGCGATTAAAATGCTTTTAGTTAATCCTTTTTACATCTCTAGGTATGATATTTTTCAATGGGTACATTTAATTGATATATTACACGTATAGACATTTCTATAGGAGTTATTTGTATTTCTTGCTGCAGTTAAGATCTTGATTTAGATGGTGCGAATTATACGACAGTAGTGCTCAAAATCTGTTATAATTGTTGCACATATCGAGTCCTTTGTGACATTTGCCTTTTAAATATCAGGTAATCGGGCAGCGTTAAGTAATATCGGGTGAGCTACATCGTCGTATTTTTCTCGTAGAGGTGTGTTTTTATTATCCATTATATTTCTCAAAGCACTAACAAAAATCGCTCGCACTGTTAAGAACGGTTAAAGGAAGATGTCGTTTCGGATATTAGTAGGGTTGTCCGGACGTACCTGGTTAACTACCGCAAATCAACCGTCAAGACATCGTCGATACATTTACACTGATCATGTACACAAGAGCCAGGGTATCTTGAGCGTGAGCTGCACGATGTACGATCTCATTGAAACACTCCAATGAGGTCAAATAAAGTCGACAAAAAAGCAAAATAAGTGTAAAATTTTCAGGACTAAATTTGACAATAGTAATCGCGATTTTGTGAGCGAGCACTTACTACATCCCCAATTATTTGTTTGTCAACATCAAATCATCCGTGGCTGCTATCTATAATTATAATACAGGGATAGACGTTTAAAAAAAAAATTTCGAGCTGCTGACATAAACGTATTGAAATAACTATAAATGTAGACGATGATGAATTGCACCTTTTTTTTTTTGTGGACCGAGGGAAATGCATTTGCGCATCCCCGCCGTCTTGACAACGACGGGGTATGTGGGACTCGCGTGCCCTTGGGTGAATACCCACTAAAACCCTCGGATGTTCCACGACCGCCTTGGTGTCGGGGGCGGGAGATCGCTCTCGCACTCCGACCTACTTCCCCGACGGGCTATGATGATTTGCACCTACATTCAGTCACTATATTTTGTAGCCAGATTGGTGTAAATGGTTAATCTAATTAACCCTTCCACTACTGCGGGCGACCGTAGTCGACCGTTGCATTTGTTTATTACGCGATTTCAATGCAAGAACGGGGTTGTTGCATTACGTTATAAGTTTCATATGAGATCTGATTGTTGTAAATTTAATGGTAAACGTTATAATTATTGCTTTGTAATTACAATATGGATGATATTGCTTAGTTAAATATATATTTATTGCAAAATTATGAGAACATTGGGCGTACGATCGTAATGTTATGGGTTTTTTGTTATTGTAAAGAGTAGGCAAACGAGCGAGCGGTCCACCTGATGGAAAGTGATCATCGTATTTCATAGACCGCCGCAACAGTCCGGGAGTCGCAACTGCGTTGCCGACCTTCAACAAAGGAGTATAATATAATATATAATATAAATGTCATAAAGTCGTTAACACACCAGAACACTTGGGCCTGAACGCTGAAATCCGCGCGCGCTTCAAATTAGCACTTTCGGCACGGTGCTTCGTTCCGCACCAAGCATTCCGCGCAGCGTAAGTGTTAAGTTTCATTTTTAATGATCGCTATAAACTAACGCATAGACCAAAATAACCACTTAAAAATTACAAAGCAAATTTTTCTAGACGGGTTTTTTAAGAAATTTGGTAGAACAGTTGAACATACCATTTCATACTCAACTATGATTTTTAGCGATAATATTTTCAATCAAAAGTGGTATTTGATTTTGAAAAAGGTACAATTTTATGATTTTTCAATGCGGCGGGCGAGGAGGCTAAGAGAGAATTTAGCATTGCCTAGTTTCATTATAAATTATAATCTATCTTAGCGTCGAAGTCGAATAAACAAGAAAAAAAATTAGTTAAATAGATAACGCTGTCCGAAACCTGGACACGACGCCTTTCGTATAGGCTCACAGGAATGATTATCGCATTCGCTTAGCGTTGTAAACAGGCGCGTGTAATTTAAATGATAGCTCGCGGATCACCGGGATCCGTGGGCCAGTTTCGATGAAGCTGTAATAGTCGTCAATAAGACTGACAGCGCAAACTTCACCGAATCCAGCAGAATGTAATTTAAATGAATGTTCATAAGGTAATAAGCCAAAGCGATTCCTTGCATTTCATCATTTTACACTGTTACCGAATATATAATTCGACAAAGGGTCTTTGACTATGTCGATGTGTTTGTTTTTTGTTTATTTTAATATTTCACCCAATTCACACATTTACTTTTTAATTTTTCTTCATAATTGCCAGTAATATTTTATGATATAAATGGACTTACGTAACAACATTTTTAAAGTTTAAGTGTATAGCAACTGAATGAAAAACTAAGTTCTTATAATATAAAACTAGTCAAACCCTGCAGAAGATACCCATTAATAAATTAAGTAAAACATTTTATAGGAAAAAAACCGTTTCTGGACAACTCAAACGTTTCGCGGGTAAACTATAATTTATTTTTTACACTTTGAAGTATTTTATTTTTTTGTACTACAGTAAGCCATTATTATAAATTAAAACGACTGTTTCCCAATCGACAGATTAAAAATGTATGTATCGTGTACATACCTTATAATACGAGAATGTTAAAGATGTATTACATTATAAATAAGTAAACAAAACTCAGAAAAATTGACGAAAAATAAAATCAAAAAACACATACACTTTCTCGGAAATTATTTACAAGTACAAGATATTATCTAAGATTTTCAACGGGTTTTTATAATATTTATACAGCGTCTTGTAGTTAACTAGACAAGCACAACTCATTTACATACTCATGGAACATGATATTTTTAAATTATTTTAAACTGAGAACAATGGGATATATAATACGGTCGGCGGTTCAAGTATTTAAGTCAGGCTTAATTTTCATAAATTAGTAGCCTCACTTAATCGTTGTTTTTTTTTAATTTTAAAGCTTTGAACCTCGTAGTTTTTCTTATATGTCGTCAATGTTTAGTTTCACACGAAGCATGCGGATAACGTGATAGTTTGATATTTTTAGCAAAATCGAAAGTGGTTCCATTTTCGCGTTTCCTTTAATCCGATCAATAGCCAAGTTAATAAAAAAACGGCGGGTACAAAGAGCGGCAATTAGAAACGTATTTATGCAAAAGAAAAGAAATCCGTTTAATTAATGCCACCACATTATATTCACTACGTGACTTTACAGTAGCAACGGCCTATTAAATTTGCATTTCTGCGAAGTTATATGAAAGTAACACTGGTCCACAGAGGGTCGTGGATAATTTAAATGAATCTAATACTTAATAAGAAATGTACAAATCCGTTTTCTATTGTTTGCGAAGCACGCTTTTGAAGCTTTCGAAAATGTGCCGGCTTTGAGCGCGGGCAGCTCGATTCATCGTTTAACCCGTTGACTGCCACGCAAATGCAGCATGCTTTGCCCTTAAACGGTACGGTATTATATGTTTTTGTTGTTGTTGTCATCATACATTAATAATATAATGTATGATGTTATGATCAAGATTAGATTATATAGTTTGATAGTTTTAATAATAATTTTAATAGCAGAGATTTACAATTATTATGTTCTATGCAACGGCGGTCGCCAAAGTGGTGGTTCACGAGAAATTTTCGCTTGTTTTCAGAAAAATGTGGAGTACGCTTACTAATAACTTCAATTTAAAAATGATTATAATTTAATACATAACAATACGTGAAAAGTTATAAAATCTCTCTAGGTGCATTTTATGTCTTACTTATTTTTGTCATTCATTTTATTTAATCACAAAGGCAATCTATCGGCTTATCACAAATTAACGTTTAAGGAATATAAAAAACAAAACAATAGCGATAAACTAGTTTTCACTAGTATATAAGTAAGTCATTATAGCTTTCATGATCGCTTACTAAGAATAAAGTCAAACTACAAAAATAAGAAATATTTGGAAAAAATAAAAACGTTTAATTAAAAACATGGGAAAACTATTGTATATGCACTTATATCTTTACATAATAATAAATAATTAAGTAGTTTAGTTAAGTCACTTTGTTAAGTTAAGTCACACTTTAAAAGAATTAATAAATAAATGTTCTTCGAAAGATTTTCGCTAACCAAAGATAACGCTATTGTCAAATACGTCCAAATGGTTAATTCTTATATTTCTTAGATTATACATACTTTTTATAACCATATTACACCACCCCCGCTTTAAAGTTCTTTTAGGGGTCCGCGGGCTTTGAATTATGCAGTTACCTGTGCGCGAAGTCAAAAAGTTTGGCGACCATAGCTTTGCACTATATTGCCGGTCTTTACGAATAACGTATCATTTGGTTTTGTGCCGTTAAGCGTATAATATTTAACAAATAGTTTTATAGTGATATATAATTGTTGTCAATGAAATAACCAAACAAATGTAAACATTTTCGAAGGGTGTGCGATTTATTTGTTTACAGTTATCAAATGATCACTCGCTGTAAAATTGTCATTGTAAAAATGTGTTGTCATTCTAGAAAACCGGTGACTTACGTTTGCAGTCAATGGCTTAATGTATATTTCTAAATGTTATTAATTTAAGTTAATGTTTATTATAAAAAAATATATGTAATCTGTTTCTATTTAGACCACGATACGACTACGAAGATGACACAATACTGCCCAATTAGAAATATAAATAATATTTGGTATGGCGATGGGCATCATAGTTACGTAAACAGAAAAAAAAAACATGTGAATATATATACGATTGTTAATTATTTTGATGTATACAAAGTCAGTGCCATTCACAGCGATTTACATTTTTTTTAAAGGCAATGGGTTAACACTTGACCTTACATGTCATTTTATGTTAATGAACAATGTTGACCGTAGTTGATGAAACGTTATGGGCCCGAACACTCTGCATCTCAGATATATGACTGGCAAATAGCAGCAATCCTGTTCTGGCGACTCATTGTTATTGAGAGTGCTAGGCAGGCTAGGCGAGCATGTAAACACCTTCCATCATCCAGAGCCTTGTGGCCCCCGGATCGAGCTTGACGGAAGTCCGAAGACGCCTGGGCTGTGTAAGACGGAGGTGTTACAGAGCAAGCAGTAACCTTCTGCGCAAAGAAGGCAGTAATAATAAATATAAACGTTTTTGGATTAAATTAAAAATTAGGTTACTTATAAAGTCTTAAACTGGGACTGCGGAGAGAATTCCGCACAATACAGTGCTTTATTTTACGGTTATATACATAATATAGTATTTTACAGTTCCGAACCTGAAAGATGACAAATCGAACCCTGTGACTAACTCTTCGCCTTTTGCCTGTCTGTAGCGTGATCTATCATTAACCGTAATAGATATTGTTGAAATTTTCACAGATTGAGTATTTCTATTGCCGCTAAAACAACAAATAATAAAAAGAAGCCTTCGCAGTGCGAGTCTGACTCGCACTTGGCCATTTAATTTTCAATTGGTAACTGGAGATGCAGACTTCGATGGAAAAACGCCCTATTCCTGAAGAAGTTTCACGCACAGATGCGTACATCATATCTGAGTGGCAACCCTGACGACGGCAGTCCCACTCCAATCCTCCAGTGTTCCATTAGCACAATTCAATTTAAATTAGCGAAACGTTATTTAACCTTGAAAATTCTCACGTTATCAGCGGCAATAATCGTTCTCACATACCGTTCGTTGAACGTTAGTGTCGAGTTACGTGATACTCACGGTGACAGAATTCGATTCCGAGCCAATCGATTACACGTGCATTTGTTATTGTCGATTTACAACGGTGGACATGGTTAACGTTTAGTTTGAGATTTGTTTTTATTAGCAATAGGCGAAATTTTTACCTCAGCTTCACACGATGTCAAGTGACAATGAGGATGCGAATGGTGAAGCGTGCTCGCCCAATCTAATTTGTACACGTCACGAACACGGTAATGCTGTTATGGCGGCAAATAGGTTATGAGGGTGGTAAAGCTAGCAAGACGGATTACAACAAAAAACCCTAACTCCATCTTTAACCGCTCAAACTCCACTACCTGAATGGAAATGATTTTTTTTTTTTTAGAGACACAGTAGGCAAACGAACGGGCGGGTCACGCCATCATCGTCGCCCATAGACGGCTGTAACACTCGGGCAGCCGCAGCTGCTTTGCGGAGCTTTAAGATGGAAGTAGGCTCTTTTCTTGATACACAATTTACTTTTTGTATGGACTAAATAATTTAGTTACATTAACACAACCGTCCGCACATGGAATTAAGATCTTTTCTTCGGCGCTCTAAGTTCAGAATTACTCGTTGATTCTGGTCGTTTTTTTTTAATATTTGAATATTATAGGTCATGGACACTTACTAAACTCATCGTCAGTTCTCATCAGTACTCAAGTATGTCATATCTCTTAATTTTTTTAATACAGTTACATTTGCCCAATAGTTTTCGTATGACAGTGTTAATACCAGTAGAGTTTCGAATTCGTGCACATTAAAAACCAACTTTTTGCTTATATTTTATTTCATAAATCGTGTATCTTTTATCTGTTTCTTTACATGGCCCAAGCACTTTTCACGTTACGGTTGTTATTTAGTTTTTCTGTTTTTGTTTTAGAGTATAAATCTCGTTATACCTCGAAATCGGTTGCAAAACATTGAAAAAAAAAAACTCTGGCTTTGTTTCTGTTTTCCCACAAAGGCAGGAAAAAATTGAATGTTCACGATTAAAAGAAATATCAATTTTTAGAAATGTATATCAATCTCGTTGCGGAAGTGGAAAACATTTGTTGCACATGTTCATAATTTTAGGTTTTTTTTTCGCACTAGCCGTCACCCACTCACTTCTTTGAACGTGTATTTTTACTTAATATTAAGAGTGATCTCCCTTCATTATGAACACCAATTTACAAGTCCATTGACTAAAAATTTCATTAAAATTTTAACCTCCGCCTACCCTTAGAGAAGGATTGAAAAATAAAACATTTCTTAGTAGACACCTACACATCATAAAGAACTCCAAATTCCATATATCTAGGACCAGCGGTTTGGGCCGTGAGTTTAAATATGGGTCAGTCACTCAGTGGCTCGGTTAGGACTTCGAATTTCATAAGTATAGATTAAGTATATTATTTTTGGTATTTCTATTTATCGTCTCTTCTCCTTTTTGGGAAGAACCCATTGTACTTTTTAGTCAATACGAGTATATCTAAAAGCAAAAAATTGCGTGTGGTAACAAAGATTACATAAAATTAATAATTACAAGAAAATTAATACTCGATTAATAATCATGAATCGAAGAATATTAGTAAACGTCTTTAATACATAAAATCATTTTAAAATTAGATTTTAAAATAATTTTAAAATTAGATTATTTATCGTTTTTTTTCTACACTCCATCAATACGACAGGGCCGTAAGTTGTGTTTCGGCACTTTTTTTGGACAATAGGAAGTTATTTAGGATGTGTATGCATGGCACTATATCGCGCTCGCCTTTCGAGATAACAAGTCCTATCAAAACAACATTTACACCATTAAAACCAAATTGCATAATTAGAAAGAGTAAAATCTACATGACAGTGGTGGATGGTGAAAATAGTCAGGTGAGCTAACTAGACGTTAGTAACAACAACATATACTACTATGTATGTAGGTGACTTCTTTAATATTAAAAAAAAAAATTTTACTAGCTGATGCGCAAGTTTCAACTAGCACGATTAAAAACTTTGATATTTTGATTTATTAGTCCAAACGTTACTTTGCGGAACTACGTGATTTAAATAAAGCAAAAATTTATTTGTTCCCGACAATTTTTTATCCAAAGCGTCGACTACGAACGCATTATATCTCCTGGAGTTGCTACGTGTTGTGACGTCATGAGATTGTAATTTAGTCGGAGCACTTGCGATCAAGAGAAACGGAAATTAACTAAAAAAAATTGTTTTATTCAATTTTTACTTTTTTTTATCATCAATGTTGCAAACAAACATTTGACCTCAAAAGAAAATATTTCACCTCAGTTATACATGATCTTGTTGAGTAATAATTAGGACTTTGATGGTGACGTATCTAGCATACGAAGACCCATACCCAGAATACTCTGGTTCTAATGTTTGACTTCCGGAAAACAGCAATGCTATTAAGGCGGCCAATTGACGTTCAGGTTGGTAGGTACATAGAAAATTTCGTAAAACTCTACCACTATCCAAACTCCACTCATGTGGTTCTAGAATCGAACCAATGTTCTCGTTTTACAAGGCCAACTAGTAAACGATTGCGCCATGGAGGCAGTTGTTAATCGAATGATATAAATTTATAATGTAAAACAAATAAATAATAACAACCGAGACTTTAGTTTCATCTGAAGGTAGTCTTATGTTTTCCTTTGTTAAATGATTCGTTAACTTTATTACTACTGCTGACACCTTGCGGGCATTAATAACACTTGAATGTTTATCAATTACATAGCAAGATTTATGTCTAGATTTTAAATTGTTTAATAGATGTCGCTGTTATAGATTAATAAATAACTCGAAAACATTAAATATCACGAACAGATTTATGTTTCCAAAACGGCTTGTAAATGTGGTTGAATATTTGAATACTGTAACTTAGTGTAGACAGTATATAGGAGGGACTTTATTCAAAACGCTACAATATCGGATAATAAAGAATACTTTAAGGGGATTATTTATCTGTCGGAAAAGTAGATTAGAGGGATCTTATATAGTAGAGGATATTAAAAAAAGCGTTTAATAGAGTAAATATATACATAAAAAATTATGTATATATTATAATTATATGCAATTTTATAATAATTCGAACCGTTGTAATAGTTTTGATACTGTCGACATTCAATTAGGTTTTCATATTTTTGCATAAGAAAGGGAGGGGAATTCTGATCCACGTACTTCTACGTCCTCCTTAACTGAGGTTTAGGCGAAGGATTGATGTGATTCCTCATCTGTACGATGTGTGCCACTAACACAGCGTAAGCTGAGTAGCTCCAGCTCAAGGAAAGGTACCACAAGGTTCAAAGCTATCGGTACTGCGGCAGAGCGCGAAAGCGTTCCTGTAGTGCCGAGGCAGGACGGTAAGAGGAACACCATTGGGTTTTAGTAGGTGTGAGTGTACGTCTCGTCCGCTACCATGTAATGGAGAAGTATTCATTGTAGGAATTTCCCACAAAACAGGCCCTATATGAAGGCCTTTTTCATCGATTGAATCATTCTAACAACAGTTCCAAAAATGTATTTTTATAGTTATACTGTAAACTGTTACATTTCAGTAAATGCAGCCAACGGGGTACCGGCGACGTGCCAGGTGCGTGCCCGCACGGAGTCTGGATGGGTGTGTGGGACGCTGCGCTTTGGCGACAATGACAAGGCGTACGCAAGCTTCCGCGGTGTGCCGTACGCGAAACAACCACTAGGAGAGTTGAGATTTAAGGTGCAGAACACCGTTGAATAGATACCACCGTTGAATTACTGAAAAAAAAGCTTTATAGGCTGTTCCACATAGGCAGTTGAACTTTCTATTTTCGAATAAAATATGTTGTAATTATATAATCAATACTTCTAAAATCTAAGGTCTTGACTGATTCACTGACTGGCCTATGTATCATATTAAACAGTCTAACCGCCGACCCCATTAGATACCAGTAATTAGGAAGGTGTGTTGTTTTGCGATGAAGTAGAAGAAGGTGTCTTGGAAATCCCATCTTCAAAGAGAAGCGGGAGTTCATATTTTAATAAAATTTGTTATTCTCTGATTCGACGGACTCCAAAATTGATACAAATATTCGGAATGAAAATTAATCTTAATATTAAAAAAAAAACTGCGCCCAGAGAAGGGGGCGGGGGACGGCTAGTAGGTTTCTTTCTCTTAATAAATATTAGTCTAATGTTGCATTTTGACAAACAGGAGCTACAACCTGCGGAACCCTGGGATTATCTAGATGCATCAGTAGAGGGTCCAATATGCCCTCAACAAGACGTATTTTACGGAAAACTTATGAAGTCGGAGAAAATGAATGAAGCTTGCATATACGCTAACATACACGTCCCCATAGAAGCATTGCCGGAAAGCAGACAGAAGAGGACCTCGAGAGGTCTTAAATCACCTTATGAGGCCGGTTTGAGCGATGAAAAGGTAGAGAATAATGTAAGAGGTCTCCCTATACTCGTGTTCGTTCACGGCGGGGGATTCGCCTTCGGATCCGGCGATACGGACTTATACGGGCCGGAGTACTTAATCAGCAAGGATGTCATCGTCATAACATTCAACTACAGGTAATACCCATTTTTAAACGCTTGGTTAAACCGCATTCGGCAATTAAAAAAAAAAACTCATCGCCGTTGACTGAAGAATATTGATGGCATTTTTTACGGAGAGTAGTTCTAGCATGCATTAAAATTTGCGGTGACAATCTCAAAGAAAAATGCTACATTCCATTGTGTTTTCTGTCTATTCCTCTCGTTAAAGGGGCTTTGTGAGCTAATGTAGATAATTATATGCATAAAAGATATTAAACACAAAGAACATATTTGATAAATTAATTTCACAAACATACTCAAACATTTTGTAGGGGTGGTGACTTTTATTATACAACATAAATATGAGCTCATTACAACTTACTTGCCAATTAGTAATTCTTAGCCATAAATCTAATCTAAGGATGCATTTACTATTGCTAATATTTCAATATTCAATTTCGTAAGGGTTTTGTTTTATTTTATTTAAACTAATGAAAACATTGGCATTGCGCGATTCTACTAAACTGTAAGTTAAGCAAATTTAGAAACATCAGTATAAAAATTGATAAGAAGAGATCTAAGATTTAAAGATCCTTTATTGGATTTTTTTATCCAGTAAATTTATTATACATATAATACCTCATAAGGAACATCAAGAGAAATTACTAATACAAAATGTTCATATTTTCAGACTTAATGCCCTTGGCTTTCTATCACTGAACACTCCAAGCATTCCCGGAAACAATGGGTTACGCGACATAGTGACCATGTTGCGTTGGGTGAGAGCCAACGCAAGGTCTTTCGGTGGAGACCCTGAACAAGTGACATTAGGTGGACAAAGTGCAGGCGCCAGTGCAGCCCACTTGGTATCGTTAGAGCCCCAAGCTGCGGGTTTATTTCAAAGGTTTGTAAATTAAAGTTGTACTATATCACAATAATATTTAATAGAAAATGCCGTTTTCAAAGCAAGGAGCACATGATCAATTTATTACAGTAAAAATTTATATAGATCAAGATGCAGAAATTATTGTAAGTTTTTTTTGCGAAATTCGCAGACTTTATGAGAGTTGTTTGGACACGCCACACCGTCCCTCTTTCGGGCGGCCTCTATGGTGAAGATTGCCTAACTTCATAAAAAAAAGGCCAATAAAAAGAATAAAGAAGCAAAATATACGTTTTAACTATATTGTGCTAAATACTACATTGTTTCTTTTTAAATAATGTCATGATTTGTCAATATTAACACAAATTGCCTGTTTCAATTTAATGGATACGGGTCGAAATTCGGCCGGTGTGGGGAAGGACCAGTGTTGTTAATACATGAATTTTCTGATTTTATTTCACTACTATGTTTATTAGTATAATTTATATCATTATCGTTTTAGTAGATATCAATATATTAAAGGAGTAGAAGAATAAACAATGCTAAAATAAAATAAACACATTACGCAAATAAGCAAATACATTATGCAAATAAGCTCCAAAGTCAAAGGTGTAGTGACTTTAATATTTAAATTATTTTCTTGCAGATTGATTCTGATGAGTGGCACTGCACTCCCCAGTTACTTCACACTCTCCCCGAGCCACGCGCAATTCGTTGCGAACATGTTCCTCAAATATCTCAATATAAACACAACAGACCCCGAAGAAGCACACCAACAATTGATTGAGGTTCCAATAGAAAAGATCATGAACGCTAACAGCTTTTTAATAGAACAGTTTGGAACAGTTACTTTTTTCCCGGTAATAGAGAGCAAGTTACCAGGAGTAACACCGATTGTAACTCGAGATCCAGAACTGCTAATATCTAAAGGAGTGGGTAGTAACATAACATTGTTGATAGGGTTCACAACCGCCGAATGCGAGAGCTTTCGTCCAAGGTTCGAACAAATAGATATAATGACAAGGATAAATGACAACCCATTATTAATGTTATCACCTGATGTAATATTTAATACGTCACCTAGCAATTTGCTAAATATGGCTAAAAGGGTAGAAAAAAAATATTTCGACGGAGAACCTAGTATGGATAAATACATAGAGAGCTGTAGCGATAATTATTTCATCTACCCTGCATTAAAGCTGGCAAAATTAAGGCAAGCAGTTGGCGGCGCCCCGGTTTATTTGTACCAGTTTTCGTTTGAAGGGAAAAATAATGTGATTAAGGAAGCAAAAGGTATTGACTATAAAGGAGTGGCACACGTCGAAGACATGACCTATGTGTTCAAAGCGAATTCGATGACTGGTACGCTAGCTTCGTTCGCGCCGAGTCGCGACGATAATTTGATGAAGGCAAGAATGATCTCGACCGTGCAAAACTTTGTCTATTGCAGGTAATTATATCGTTGGACACCAAAAAAATTAAAATAGTCATATTAGAAAATACTATTATATATGTTGTTGAATTTGAAATTTTATCTTTCAGTCACCCGACGTGCATAAATACAGACATTAGAGCATGGATGCCTGTTGATAGTTATCTTCGCTACCAGGATCTAGAAGACCCCTTGTACTTCAGATCCACCGAGCCGAGCGATTCGCAAATTAACATGATGGAATTCTTCGACAGTATATACAACAGAAGTACTACTTGAACCACCTGTATTTAGACTGATATTGTGTTGTATGCGTGGCTGGAAGAGCGTGACTGTGATCAGATTTTTATTTAATTATTTATAATTACCATTGGTAACGTTTGTCTAATAATTTTAATTTTGAAATTTTTATAACGGATGAGATTTAGGTTTTGATTCCTCTGATTTAGTAAAGTCCATAATTAAGTTTTAAAGAAAACTAAATGGAGGTTAAAATATTATAAAGATGCAAGTTAAAAAGCATAATCGAAAAAAAAAAACATCAGGAGTTTGAAGTCGGTCGTTGATATGGGTGCTACTGCCCTTTAACCAGTATTTGATGCTATTGACGAGGTTTGATCTTTTAAATTGTTGAATGTAACTTTTTTAAAATTAAAGTAAATTTAAAAAAATATATTACACAAATAGTTACATTGTTCATAATATTTAGAATACCATTGAGATTTATATCCGCATAAGACTTTCAATTTCCACGAACCTAGCGTTTTCAATCGACATGCTTCCGGAGTAGATTCCGGAGTAGTAGTTTATTAAGTAAGAAACGTATTATTATTATGTGTGTGTGAGTTTACTTAATGTTCGACGAAAGGATGTTTTGTAATTGTTGCTGTAGTAATATTTCAAGTATTACTGATAGATATAAGGTTGAGATTGTGTGTATTTATCAGAAGGATATAAAATTTAGTGGATACATTGTACGATATTATTATTAAGAATTTGTTTTGGAAAAAATAAAGAGAGAGTTTGAATGAGTGGTAGAACAAGCGCATTAATAAATCTTTGATACTATGTTAATGAATTTTTACACGTTTGAATTTTTACAATAAAATGAGTGATGGTGTATATGTAGTTTTTGATTTTTGTCAGTAGACAAAAGTAACAAAAATTTTACGGAAAAGTTTCCAATGAGACTGACAGGTCAGTTTATCTGCTATCAAGAAACACAAAATCTAGCAGGTCCCCGCCCTTTCATCCACTTTTAAAAATTGCCAATTGGTACAGCCCATTTATCGTATAGACATAGCGCATTTAGGCCTGAAAATATAATACACTATATTATCATTACAGTTTTGACAAAGTACAATTTTAAATGATATAAATGAACAAGCCAGTTACAATACGTTCACCATTCAATGGCGGAAGTGAAAATAGAAACCGTCGGAAGTAACGCAGCGATAAATCAAAAACGCGAACAATTTTTTATATATGAATATAATAGCACAGTCGACATATCAAATTTCAACAGTATCAATATCATTGAAGCACTAGGTTTCAGCAGCACATAACGTCGAGTGCAAAACTTATCTGTCGACGAAATGCTAATTATATTAATACTATTAAATTTTGGTTTACTTCAAATGACGCAACAAAAGCTGGTTAACACAGCTCAGGGTATGATACGCGGCATCTCTAGAGATGGATACATTTCATTCATCGGTATACCGTACGCCACATCGAATGGGACTGGACGGTTTAAGGTAAATGACGTAATTAGTTATAAGGTATTCCTCTTTGCAGTCTCTGATTTAATTTGATTTATTAGAATCGGTAAATAGTTTTCATGAGATCCAACCATTATAATATACTTAGAACTTATTATAGCATATTTAGAACCCACGGCCATAAGACGTCTCTCGCGCGATCTGTTGATTTCAGTGCAGTGTTTCACTTTGTTAGTCTTTGGTGATATATAATTGAATACAATTACAATCTAATTAAAATTAATAAAAATACCTTCACGCTGGCACTAGTATTATGTATTCGTCACATTATTAATGAAATTAAAATGAAATATTAAATTTAATAATTAAAATAGTACGTTATTTAACGTAATCGCTAAAATACAGGAAATAAAAGAAAATAAATTAGAATTTTTGGATACCAACATTACTAAAATCAACAAAATTTTTTAGAAGGCCGGCCTAGCGCCCGTTTGGACTGATATTAGAGAGGCGAATGATCCACATTGCACGGCGTCTTCGCAAATTAACAAATGCTTACAGTTGGATGTCCATGTACCAATCTCCAATGAAGCTATTTGGCCAGTATTAGTTTGGGTAAAAGGTAGTAGTGGTTTTTACCATCCGAGACAATTAGTCAGAAGAGGGATTATTGTGGTTGTCGTCCGTCATAGGTATTATATTTTTGTGATTAAAAAAGAAAAATCTAAACGTAATATACATATTGGTTGATTTATCAACATTATTGTTTATAAATGCTGGTTATTTGTTCATAAAGAGCAGAGATTATTATATGGTCATTAATCCCCTTATTAATAGAAAATTGTTTGTAAAATATTCAAATGAATTTTATGTCATCGCTTTCTAAATATTTTGGATACAATAAATATATATTTATGAATTGATCGAAAATGCATTACAATAAAAATTTGTTATAAATTACAGAATGGGTCTACTTGGATTTTTATGTACACAACAAGAACAGATACCTGGTAACGCAGGTATCAAAGACGTAGTGCTCGCCTTGCGTTGGGTTAGAGATAACATTGTGGCTTTTAAAGGTAATCCTGATAACGTAGTACTCGCGGGTGAAAGTTTCGGTGCGGCCATGGTAGAGACTGTAATGCTTTCACCGATGTCGCAAGGTCTCTTTCATGGAGCTATAATGCAAAGTGGAACTGTTTTAAGTCCCTGGGCCTTTAACTACGACGCGGAAGCTCGTGTAGACGCACTGAGAAAAATTTTCAGCAACTTTAAAAATTTTACAAAAATTTTGCTAGAGCTGAATATAGAAGACTTGGTAAAGAAATCTGAAAAAATAGAAATGTCATATATTCCATATGGAATTTGTGTTGAGAAATCATTTAAAAAAGAAGAAAGAGTGTTGGCGGAACCGCCTTATCAATTACTGTTAGATGGAAAGCTTGTTCATGTACCAGTAATAATAGGGTATAATAATAATGAAGGATATATATTTGCTAATCTACTAAAACAAACAGAAATTATAAAAAGACTTTCAAGAGATATGACGTTTTTGCTTCCAACAGAACTTGGGGATATGTCGGCTAAAGAATTGAATCACACTCGTGATAAAATTAAAGATATTTATTTTAAAAATAGTAATTTCAGTCTTTCTTCGATACTAGCTTACCATAGGTATGAATGTAACTGTTATATAATATAATTAAGTAATGTTATGGTAAATTGATTTATTTTTATTTTAGTGACGCATATTTTATTAATCATATACATAGAAGCGCTCGTCTTCATTCTTCAGCGTCACAGTATCCTGTTTATTATTATCAGTTCTCATATTCTGGTGACACGGGAGTCGAACCGGAAAATGGTATGGACAAAGATGGAGCTGCCCATACAGATGAATTGTCCTATTTGTTCTCCGAGAACGGGCGAAGTCTTAGTGGTGATGATGGCAAGGTTCAAGATAGACTGGTCACGCTTTGGACAAACTTTGTCAAATATCTGTAAGATTGTTAAAACCTTTAATGTTATATAAATAAGACAACCGGTTTGCTTAATTTTGTACTGCATATTACAAATTGATGTTATTTTAAATTTAATTAAGATTTTTTTTAAATTTCATTATCAGATAGAATACAACGATTTTGCACCAAAGTTTACCCTTTGAAGAGTAATTCAGAATATCAATATTATAATCAAATAATTTTTGTATTAAACATATTAATACCAAGTAAAACTTCAACATTTGTTTAGGAATCCAACTCCACAGCAGTCTGACCTAGTGTGCTGGGAATCACTAGATCATAACGAGCCTCGCCTTTTAAATGTTGGGATCGAGATAGAAATGATCGCTTATCCCCATGCCATAGCCACTGACACGTGGGACGAGATTTACGAGAAATATTACACTAGAATGGGCAATACAGCTATATACTCAAACGAACAGTAATAATACGAGAAAGAGGGACACGATTTGAAATTAGTATATTGGATTTTTATTTCAAAATAAACCTCAAATTGTGATCAACAATTTTCTTTCTGTTGAAAAGTGAATTTAAGTCTACACTGATCCATCACCATACTTTCGTATTGTGAACGTTACCCACAACTATTAACACAATAAAATGTTGACAATAATCTCGCGCACCGCCTACATTACAAAGGCATGACGTCATAGCAGTAATTCATTGCGAAAGCAATAGGATGGACGCTTACTCAATAACGATAATATGACATCGCTTTAAGAATATTGTCCCTCCGTCGGATGAGTCTGTAGTGCAACAGAGTCGAGGTGCAAAAAACTAGCAAAGCGGCAAGTAGCTCGAATTCATTGCAACATATCTATTATTAAATTATTTGAAAATAGTTTACCCTTTGCTAGGTAATTCAGACGCTCTTCTGAAAAATAATTTTCATAAAACTGTTTTATAACTATAGATGATTAAATAATTATTCCATTTACTAGAATATTGTGTTTATTGATTTACTAAATCAAACAAAATCTCTTTATTTTTTTTAAAAACATTAAGGGAGAACGAATTTTTTTAAGCTATATCACCTAACAGTATTCTTCGGTGATTCGTAATTAAAAAAAGTAATAATATTTATTACAGAACAAAACTTACCAACCGCCAAAACCCCAATTAAGGCAAGATTGTACAGCAAATTATTTACCTGAAAAATATCAATTGATTCGGTATTCAATACTATAGACATATATTGGTAGAGCAGTATTAGAAACATGCTATCGTGAATTCCTAAGTAGCTTACATTCACATAGCGTTATTATAATTGTAACGACGAATTTAGCAAAACGTCATCTTACTATTACAAATAATCTCTCTATATAATAATATAATATCTCTTAAAAATCTTTAAATTATGTTTCAAAAGTATTATACCTAAAGCATTTTGTCAATAGTAACTTGCGTAATACATATTATTGTTGTATCTTAAATGAAACTACTGATTTGAAATATTTCTTATACAGGTAAGTTTCATATTTGTATAAGTTGTAAGTGGAGATATACAACTACACATAGCTCGACTTTTCTTTTAACTTACCAGTAATCTTGTTTCACTATTAATTGCTAAATGGTGTGTTGATTTTTTTAATTACATCAATTCACGAGATCCTTTAAACAAGGCTAGTAAATGAATTGTACACATTGAGCGTTACATCGCTAATACAATATACATATGGGACTGGAGCAGACGCAAGGGAGAGCAAGGGGGACAGGGTGGAATAAGCAGAGAGCAATAACGGTGGGAGCACCAATAACTGTTATCGCCAAAATCATGAGTGGTGAGATAGTGTTCCATGACAGCTTTTTCTAGCGATAATAAATTGGTCTGGGGTACTGTCAGATCGAAAATTATTTTAATAGCAAAAAATATTATTTCGACGTATATGGTAATATAAAATAGCGACATCGCAAACTTAACGCGAAAAACGAACTATTAAAATTTTGTTTCAATATATGCGGTACAAATAATTAATGCATATACAGATAGATTTTTATCTGTACGTTCGAATGAAATTGAATTAGAGATTTTATTATATAACACCTATGACCCAGTTTGAGTTATATATTTCACTTAACTATTGTACATTACTTTTCAACTTAACTTTCTTAACATGTCAAAAAATTAACTTTGTATGTTACTGTACCCGTTGCAATCGATTGGCTTTCAACCTTATAGTTTAGACGGTCAGTACAGTTTCAAGCTGTGATAAAATTGGACGAAGAGTCATCGCTAATTAATTTGGAAACAAATAGTAAATACACAAAGTTTTCATTCCGTCAAATACATTTAGAAACTTAATTGGCAAATCAGTTATGATAACATAAAGATATGGAATCATTACGGTTGTTAATAATATATTTAATTTTAAAAGTATCGGTCTATGCTAACAATCAAATCACAGAGACAAGTACTTCAATGTCCACTGTAACTGATTCCTTGGAGACGTCTACCTCTGTTGTCGAAGAGGATAATGAGAATTTCATAGTCAACACCACTCACGGGCCTGTTCAAGGGTTTGTACATGACAACACACCAACAATTAAAAGGTTTTATGATATACCGTATGGATTCTTTAGTGCTTCGGAACCATTTGAGGTGAGGAATTTTAATTTAAAATCAGAAATACCTATTCAAAAACATGTTCACTTACTATTTTTTTGATATTTTATATTTAAATATCATGACCATATTCAATGGACCCTCCTTATTATGCAGGTCAGGCGTATGACTTACTATTAAATAGACATCATACGCATCTCGTCTGTTTATTTAATAAAAAATATTCAAATATCTTCACATCTTTTATATATTCTAAAAAAATTCTAGCACTACTGATTTTTTTTTGTTTTCCGAGAATCATAGAAAAACAAGCGATTCAAACATTCAAAATAGACGTCAAATTTAATGGCTCACTTATTCTTAATCACAGACTTAAAGGAACTGCATTTTTTATTTTTAGAGAAAAAGGAGTATTTTTTTAAACTAAGATTTTAACTAAAAAGCGTGACCGATAATGGTCAATGCTGGCCAGAATCCAGGTTATTATTTGTAACTAATATAATAAATCTATAATTTTTTAGGAACCTTCACCATCGGAACCTTGGGAAAAAGTACATAGTATAAATAAACACGACTCACGCTGTCTCCAAACCGACTACTCAAATCAAATTATAGGAGATACGGATTGTTTAACATTAAACATCATGACACCAGCTGCAGCAACAAAATCAGATGTATTGTTTTACATACACGATGGAAGTTTTAATAATGGAAGCGGGGATCCAGCTATTTATGCCCCAGATTACATAGTACCTAAAGGAATTATCCTTGTATTACCCAATTATAGATTAGGAGCACTTGGATTTTTGTGTTTACAGAATGAAACCATACCAGGGAATGCAGCGCTTAAAGACTTAGCTTTAGCTTTGAAATGGGTTAAAGATAATATAGCAGCTTTTGGAGGAGATCCTACGAATATTGTTGTGGGCGGGGACGGTAATGCAGGTATATTGGCTGGATATTTGGCTGTCTCTCCTAGATCAAGAGATTATATTTCTAAAGTTATAGTCGAAAGCGGTTTTATTCTATCTCCACTGGCCATTGACAGGAATCCAATAAAAACAGCGGAAAGTCTATTAAATCAACTAAATACAATAAATCCGGTGACATTAAAATATAATAAAGCTGAAAATTTCAACTTGGTAGTGTACGTGGTAACCGCCAAAAACATGAAATTCGCTCCTTGCTTAGAAAACGGCAATAAATCATTTATTACAGAAACTCCGTGGGTAATGCTCAATACCTTAAAAACTAACGTATCGTATATGATAGGTACCACAAACCAAGCTGGTCTGCACGAAGCGTTGCATCTAACAGAAGTTACTATATCCGAACTGAATAATGATTTCAGTGTCATATTGCCCAACGATTTACATTTTAAGAACGCCAAGAAAATGTCAGAAATCGGAAATCGAATAAAACTACAATACTTTGGAAGCCAGAAAATTACCACAGATTCAATTGAACTTCTTTCATTTTATTACACTGATTCATTATACTTGGGGCCAATGATTCGAGCTGCTAGGCCGTTAGTAAGGGCAGGTGCATCGGTTTACTTCTACGAGTTTGCTTTTGTGGGAAAATTAAATAAGGAAATGTTTTCTCCGATAAAGATTCAGGGTGCATCCCATGGAGACCTCTCCAGATACGTTTTCCTGCATGAAGGACAAGTCAACGAAGAAAACGATAAATCAAAAGAAAAACGTGTGGTAGAAACCGTGACAGAACTTTGGAAAAATTTTATTCAAACGGGGTAACTATGACAATTTTTTTATTTATAAAACTAATAAATTTACTATGTCACTACAAGTCCAAAAGTACATAGTTCATAACACTCATAGTCGTGTTTTAAATGAGTTTTACGACAACACCAAATAGAAATAGTTTAAAAATTCATATTTACCTTCTGTTTTTAATGACATTATTTGTTAAATATTAGAAATTTACTTCTTGCATTATCTATTAATCCAAAAAATATGATGAAGCGTGGTGGATTAACGTTTATACGAATTAAGTAAGTACTTATTACTTCCGGCCATCGGTATAATAATCTTTCTCCTGACTATGAATATTAATTTACTATTTCTACAAATTATAAACCCTTATATTATATTGTACCTTAACTATTACGCCAAAATATTATATACATAATTATTATTTAATTGTAACCTAATAAGAAAATGCTTTCTCCCGGATATAGGACGCCATCTGCGGAAGGCATACAATGGGATTGTCTGCAACAGACGACGGAGGTGAACGAGAACTGGCTGCTGATTGACTCGGAATTGAAGCCACGAAAAGGACTCCACGTGGAGCGCATCAAACAGTGGACTGAACTTTATGAGACGTATTTTGTTGAACACAATCGTGCCTTAGGGTCCTCTCCTTATATATATTCTCTAATATTTACTTTATCTATTTTCATTTGTTTATCGAAATTTTTAATTTAAATACTAATAATGCACCGGCAATTTTTAAATTAAATAACGATGATAGCCTTATTTTTTTTGTTTATGATTTTACCATAGACGCCGTATCTATACTAATAAGAATAGATTTATCTAATTTTTGCCATTAGATCAACTAAGGAATTTATTTGTCACCAATACTTTATAATTAAAAACTGGCAAATTAGAACACTGTTATATTGAAGACGCTATCCATATCTTAATGTCTCTCGTCTATCGTATCACATCTTGTAAACCTTATGCACTAATAAAATTTTAATTATTCACATCGTTTATATCATTTTACTTTCAATGGTTTTAGGGCCTTATGTAATCAAATTACGTTACTAGTATATGTTTTGGTTAGACAGAGTGGTATTATCATAACATTATAGTTGTTAATGTTTGAGATTAGTCAGCGTCGGACATTAGAACGATTCAGTCTCCCAAATTTAGTGCTTCAAACTATTAGCAGATACAAGTGCTTACCAGGATAGCATGTTTTTTAAACAATTTGTTATATTCTTTTTGTGGCGCATTGGTGGAATTTTATGTCAGGGGAAGAGGCCTTCCCGCGACGTACTGACGACGCAGGGTCGTGTGAGGGGGTACCTTTTCCCAGACCCATCCCACTACGCGTTTCTGGGGGTGCCGTACGCCCGCCCGCCCACACGCGGCGACAGGTTTAAGGTTAGTACCGTTCGTTAGTGGAAACAAATCTAATTTCCTTTGTAATTTAGATCCTTATCGATAGGTTGCTTGAATAGGGCATGTATGTTTTGAACGCATCGTTGTTTTTTCTTCCATGATAAAAGAGAAAAGTAGATTTGAAATATGTTTCTGACAAATGTGCTAACTTCACGTATTTAACTGATAAAAAAGTTATTAGGAAAATATAATTGTAACTACATTATTACATTTACACGGCACTATTGTGCTGGTATTGCTTTGTTTACAGGCTCCAGAACCTCCACCTCACTGGGACGGTATTTTTGAAGCAACGCATCGTATCAAGTGCCCACAGATGGATGAGGACGGCGTAGAGGACTGTCTTGTAATCAATGTGTTTACGCCTGATCACGGTATATCGTTGCCCGTCATCGTTCACATCCACGATGGTTACTTTCAAAGCGGGTAGCGTATAGTACTTAAGATTATTATTATATTTCGATTCTTTTAATAATTAAAATACCGATAAAACAGACGTAATCTTCGATTTTAAAGTAATTTACATTTTTACGAGATGTGATAGTAAATTATAATTAAATCCGACATTTAATATTCTATTAGAACAGAAAAAATACATTGGATCTATATAACAATAAAGTCAAAAATAATATTTACAAAGTAGTGATGTGGTAATTTCAGGTGGGGTTCCTACAGGGCACCATTGCGACTTATAAAGGAAAACTTCATTATTGTTACATTCAATTATCGTCTCGGAGCGCTCGGTTTTCTTTGTCTTGGGGCGACTGACGTGCCAGGAAACGCTGGCTTAAAAGACCAAATTGCAGCACTTTACTGGGTGCAAAGAAACATAAAAAATTTCGGCGGAAATTCAATGGATGTCACTGTTTATGGTTCAGGATCCGGAGCGGTGGCAGCGGAGTTGCTCTTAATATCCGGCTCGACCACTGGACTCTTTCATCGAGCTATTCTAGAATCCGGCACAGCTTTAGCACCTACGTCAGTTACGTACACACCATTCTCAACAGCTCTCAAAGTTGGATCTTTACTGGGTTACGACGGTGAAGCAAAACCGAACGAACTTGCTCAATTCTTCCGAGAAATGCCTTTGAAAAAGTTGGTTAATTTGACAGAAGTGTTTCTGCCTTGTGTGGAGCATGATATGCCTAACATTAACAGTTTATTATATATGGATCCGTTGGATTCGCTTCAAGACGCCCACTTTTTTCATGTTCCGATCATGATCGCGTACTCAAACGCCCTCGAAGTTAAAATAATATCGGATAATATAGATAGGTTTAGAGCTATACCGAACGACTTTGAGAATCTATTGCCAAATAATTTGGATTTTGAAAGTGAACACTTCAAGACTAAGTTGGCAAAACTTGTAAAGGAATTTTATTTTGGTGAGAACGAGATTGGCACCAGTTTGATTCCAAACTATGTGGACTACGTTAACGACATTTTTATCGAATATCCAATCGCCAAATCAGCTATACTTCACGCAAGAGCCGCACCACCGGTGTACATCCTAAAGTTTACCTACAAAGGAACCTTGAGTAATATGAAGGAGGAAGAAATACCGGGCGCCGCGCACGGCGACTTCTATACATATATTTTCACAAATGAACGTCTAACAAGGGAGGAACAGGTCATATCTGACAGGCTGGTTACTCTAGTAACTAATTTTATAAAGTTAGGGTGAGTTTTACAATTTATTTTTAAAATTTTAAGGGGTTTTGTGTTGGCTAATTAATAAACTTTATCAGATAGATAGATATCTACAATAATAGAATAATTATCCCATCATATTTAAGAGAGGGGTCTGAGACATTAAAGCGCATACAGTATTTTGACCAAGTTGGTTCTTCTAGTAAAAATAAAAAAATAAATTTTCAACTGTAAGGCAATCATTATCAATTTTAGAGACAGAAAATTTGAAGTTGAGTAAAAAAAAATACAAGTCATTCATAATACATTTTTTCTCAGGATAGGTTGTGGGTTTTAGGGCTACATAGAGCTTACTTCTTCTCTTAATGTTAAATCTTGTTTGAATATTTATTATATTATCATCTACTGCTTGCAGCTGTCCACAGTTGAGCATAGCGATAAGGACATATATTGAATTGGAGTTATGTCAAAGATTGTTGTTACATGTGATTAAAATCTTTGAGTAATAAACTTATATTCTCCATTATTATGAACACTTTTCATAGACTTAATATTTTTTTTCACAAGGAAAATAAGACTATAATTTTTCATGTTGGCCATGCATGGAATGGTGAACATTACACATCCTCACAAGCTTTTTTGTAATTTTTTTTAGGTTATGTGGTAACTCTTCACCCTGATTTCCTATAATGTTAAGTGACAATTAAGCCATAGATGTTAAAGCGTGTTCAGTCAGAATATTTCTGGGTCTCACATTTATGACTGTAGAATTTAGAATTAAATTGTTTATCTTTAATTTTATAATTCTTCTTTTTTATGCATTAAGTGTTAAAAGTGTAACATGATGGTGAGTAGTTGATATATTCTGGTTACAGGGATCCAACACCATTAACAACAACCATTTTACCATTGATATGGGAGCCAGTACCTTACCCACAGAACTTAGAAGGAAAAATAACAGTTGTCCCATATTTATTATTTGATAAAACACCACTTAATCAACTACTACCTGGCCAACAGTTAATATTCTGGGATCATATTTACAACAAATTCTATAAGCGACATGAAAATATTCAATAACATCATATCAATTTCTCAAGTAATTTGTGCAATTACTCCTCATTAGAAATTAGTAAGTCTTTAACTGTCAAACCATAATAAAATATTTGGTATATCAATTACCAGTGATGAAAAAGAATGTCAGGTTTTTCTTTCCTTTGTTCAAACATCTCTAAGAAGTAAAAAAAAGCTTTACAGTATAAAGAGTTTTAAAACAACTCATGATAATTATTACAATCATCTAATTTTGAATTAATTTTTAGCACCTAAAGATTATAAATATTGATATGGAGACTAATATAAAAGCAAGTTAAAATAAACTGTAGTTAAATATATGCAAATTTATCATAAAATTTTGGTAAGTGACATATTGCTTAATTTCGTAATACTAACGTAAAAACGCAAAATCTTTTCAAGATTAATAATATTCTCCTACATTTATTTTAAACATTACAGTCAAATTATTTATATAAACTAACACATTCCTCTCTGCGTTGTAAACAGTTAGAAAATTTAGAATAACAATTCAACTTTAAGCACCTGGTCTCTGCTTATTCTACGCAATATTTTACCATAAATCTGTCACACATCTTTGTGTTATTGTTTAAGAAAAAAATTACTAAAAACTAAAGTCGAACTATTTATAAATTATCTCAATGCGACAAACCGAGTATTTAAAGAGATTATAAGTTACAAATTACCTAACATTTCATTAGAAATAACCATCGACGTCTAAAAACAAAATATACCGTTACCTGGACAATATGTTCCCGGTGCACGTAACGATGATTCCAAAACGGCTATTTCACTATTAGATGTGCAACATATCTATCACTGTGGAAGTATGAGAATTTTTCAGCAAATCCGCATTGAATTTAAGTAATAAAATCAACAAGTTATATGCAAAGACAAAACATGAACCTCCCGTCACATTTCACTTCACTGACATGACTGTCGTGACGTAAGTGTTGTTCGGATATATTAAGAATCTTCTATACAAAGAGTCAACTCTGGTTCACATTTCTCAAGAAGTTGTAGGTGACAGTATAAATATGTAAAACTTGAGCAAGATTTAAGAAATTAGTATTTTAATAATGTAAAGATAAGCTTTACCTTAAAAAAGTATTAAGTCCGCTATTTAACTTTTTATTTTTCCATGTTATCATAAGATACCTTATAATAAATATAATTAATGTTTTATCGGGGATTTCGCCTAAAAAATAATTTTATATTACAAATATTATAAAATCTAATTTTTCATGCAAAATTTTCCTCTTGTCAAATATTCATACTAGTAAAATAATCTTGTTTGTATGTTCTGATTCGACTTTCTATAGCAAAAACATTTCTATAAAAATTTTTACTTCATGAATAGTTTAAGTGCTGAAGTTTACAAGTTAATTTATGTTTAATTTTGTATTAATTTTAGAGATAGTTTTTTATGTTTTTTTTTTTTGTGAAAGAAGCACGACGAATAGTGACAAACCTGTAAATAATTATATTATTTTAATAGGAAAAAGGCGAGTTAGACCCAAAGGACCATAACAATGTAGCGTGTCATACACGTATACGAATAGATATTCACGATCCATGTGCCTTTTTAATTTACTAAGTGTAGTTATTAGATATTGGAATGTAATTTATTTATAAGTTATAACAAAAATTTATCAGTTCTCAAAAATGCAGTTTAAACGAACATTCATTTGTGTGTAATAAATTTAATTTTCTATTACACTATTTATTTTGATAAATAAGGTTCACACACATGCCATGGTTTTATTTCATTACTCAGATCAAAAGATTTTTAAAAAAAATTTGCATCGCAATTTTTAATAAAATTCTTACGCAATAAAGGAAGAAACTAATGTGTTTCGAAATAAAAAATAATAAATAGAATAACAGGAATGTCTCGTTTATTTTATTTACATACTACTTGCCATAGTACAAAGTTTAAAATATGTCTATTCTCATTTCATTGTTATTGTATCACAAAATTTTAAAGTTCTTATATGCTCTATAAGCACGTGATATTAATTTTTTCTAAACTGTTTTTTGTTTTATTATAATACCCTTGAATCGACCACAAATTTTAAAATCTTATTTGCATTATCAAAGATAACATAATTAATTACCTCATTATACAATATTAATACCATTTAACTTTATATAACTAAACTTCGTTAAATATAAAAACTAAATTTATGATGTTTATTTTAGTCCAATAAAAGTATTCCACTCTTGTGGAAGGGAAAACAGAACCGATTAAAACCTATTAATTTCTGTTAACTGTTTATGAATTTGACTATACTTTTAGTTTAAAAAATATATCTTGAAGTTGTTACCGTAAAAATAAAAAAAGATTTCAAACCTTTTAATGTTTGTTTCCATTTTATCTTATATAGTATTATTTATTAATACATGAAATAATATCAATGATTATACAGAAATAGGAATACACAAAATCATAAGTGAAACATGCGAATTCATTTTATTCACTTAAAGTATTTTGTATTGTTATAAAACTTTTTATTAGGCACTCGTATCCAAAGTATTTTTGTCTTCGTGGATATTTTTTTCCACGTATGCAAGAAACCATTTGATCGTGTGTCATTATTAAAATACTTTTAATGAAAACCTTAAATCTGCTTAAATTTTAGAGCATGTCAACTATACAATGTATTACTTGATAATATCAATAAAAATAATAGATTGTAATAGGTATTTATAAAAATTTTGCTTGCGTTTTAAATAAAATCACTTGTTTTAAAAAAATGTTGGATTTTTGATACTCGTTTTGATTTGACACGTATTTTTGTCTAGACAGTCATTTTTAACATTAGTTTATGAGTATGTATAAAAATATGTCCGTATTTCTACAACTGACGTGTCATTATACTTTTTAAGAAATCATATTGTGTTGCTACTATTAACGGATAATCGTAGCGTTTTTCCGATACCCTTTACAAATAAATCAAAATTTAAAATATGACAGATTTAATCAAAATATATTTCTTAATTCAAAATTAATGTTAATTAATCAAAGGGTTTTTTTATACTATTTTATAATGGTTGGTCTAATATTTTGTTCCCGAGTACCTAATCAAACGGTAAATATAGATAATATCGTAAATAACCAACCTAACTTAGTTTCATTAGTTAGTCCTTAAAATGGCAAGATGATGATTGTATCTGTACTGAATATATGGCTTGAAAAAAATCAATGAAAGTTTAAAAACACTTAATAATAATTAACATCTAAATACTGTACGTAATTTTGAACAGGGTTGGATTCAAAGCCTCTTAATTTGTTTTCTTAAAAATCTTTAAATTTCTCAATTCATTAAGCAATAGCTGTGGTAAACTTGTATGAAAATAAGTCCATCGGTATTGTAAGTAATTTGAACGGCCTGTTTATTAGTCCAGCCCTGGTTCGAAAATTAGAATCATTGACAGTGTTCGGTGACGTCAACCACGGTGCTCTTCCTCCAGCCGAAGAAGAAGTAACCGACGGCCAGACCGAGGACCAAGGCGATGCAGAGCCACACGTTGTATGTCATGAACACCAGCATCAGAACGTACGAGGCCGTAGATTGTACTATGTGTAGCAAGGTCTGCACTATGTGACCGCTGGACAGCATAGAATATCTGGAAAAAAAATTAAATTAGTGTTTAACATTTGTATCAACAAATTGTAATTAAAAAGTCATGCCTCGGAACAAGGCCTAGATGTACAGAAGTAGGTGTTTATCAGCAGTAGATAACGATTACAATATATAAAAATGTCTGCAAGATTTAACCGTACTTTTAGTCCCCATGAAGAGCCGTGCTTTATGAACTTAATAGATAATTAAATAAATATCTGAAACTTTCCTTACACATAGTAATCTGATCGCAAAAGAGATAACTAAGCAGCCGAGCAGAGGAGGCCTTTGCGAAAGTTTTTTTTTATCAATTATGTGTTCACACGATCTGTTTTTCACTTGATGTTAAGAGACTATGAGGCCGTAAATAGCGAAGTGTATTCGCTAAGAATACTAAAAATAAATTTGACAAACAGACGTGAGTGTACTAAATATAAGATAATTTTATGCTATTTTTTCCGTAAAAGTAGCTTATGTTATTCAATAAGACAAAAAAAATATTAGTATCCGCTTTTCATAATAGAAACTATTACGTGTGAAATACAATCTAAACGTGTTTCGCCGCTACACGTGGCATCCTCAGATGTTATGGATCCGAGAGCATAACATAGTTGTCGAATTATTATTTATTTTTTACTCACGGAGTTCCTAAAAAAAATGGCTTGAATCAACGGTTTATATTTATTACTAATATTATTTAAATAAATCTCACTTGACGACCGCGGTTCCGCCGCATGCGCCCTGGTTGCCGCACTCGTTTTTGGTGATGTTGACCTGGGAGTCGCCGGTGGCGGTGGTGGCCCTGGCGTGGAGCGCCTCCCGGTAGTACTTCAAACCCTCGTACAAGATGCCGGCGAGGAAGATCGCGACCGCCGAGCCGAACAGCTCCAGCGCCGTCGTCGTCATCCAGCCGCTGAACAGGATCTCCTGGCACACGCCCGCGTGGAACTGCAAAATTTGATTGAATCATGATGAACAAAAGTACTTAACACGTTGAGCGCTACGGGGGGACCGGTGACCATTACATGAAGAACGATAACAATTAAAAATGTTGATTAATGTCAACGTGTATCAATTGTTCATTATAAACATTGTTAATGTAATGATGAAAAGTTAAGATCTAGTACGACTTGTTTAAATACAAAGGAAGGTGTATTAATATGAGATATATAATTTATCGAATAATACGATATTCATAGCGTCGCCTTTCGTGGCACGCGATGTCGTAAATAAATGGCCAAGTCTAAATCAGACTTGCACCGTTAATAGATTCGTGGGAATAAATTCGCGTTTCTTATTATTATTATTTTATTTTTACAATTTGTTTTTATTGTAATGCAAAGACAAATATACAATTTGTGATAATTTCAACTTTCTATCTGTTATGATGTGATAGAGGGTTGTCTGGAAGAGACTGCTTTCAGCGGTAAGACCGCCTTTTGCACTGCTAACGTATTCTTTTACTTCGCTCTATTTGTAACAGTTACTTTCTTTTCATTTTCTTTCATGTGTATTTTATTTTGTTTTTGTATTACAATAAAGACTATTCTATTCTATTCTAGAGCCTGCTGAAAGGTTGACAGAAAGACGAACGGCGGGGGCATAAAAATAATGGTTTCTTTTATAAATATTTGGATACGAAGCTCTTAACGTACATTTAACAGTGCTTTTGGATGCACAGAGACTTCGTCTAATGTATCACTATATTTTAAAGTTACATTTATTTATAATTCAATACAAATCTCCATGTTATTTTTACATTGCGCTTTCATTATATTTAGTTTAGTCGTAGAAATTATCATGTAATTTTACTCTCATATTTCTCGGCGTAATCTGTTTTCATTTATGTGATATTAAATTTTTAATTGTAAAATCATGTTCAATTGAAGTCAGGTGTTAGCCTATAAATAGGAACCACGATATACATTGAAAATGTAAGTAGATGTTCCAAATTTTGTTCAAATAAGCTTTTTACACCTTAATGTAGGTAACTGGAATTCTAGTAGCTATGCTAATAAATTTTGTCGTTGCCTAATGCCCTTATATAAATTTATACTTATTATATATGTATATAACATCAACATCTTGATATATCTAATTTATTGGATAAAGTGTCTATGCTAGTATCGAAATAACAAGTAGAAAAAAAAAGTAATGTCAATTACTTTTATAGACACCCTTAATTGCACAAGGCAGAGTAAAATTCTGGTATAACCAATCAATAGTTCTTTGGCGAAGTTGAGAATATTTTCAATACTAATTGTATTTTATTTCAACCCGAAAAAAATATTAATATAGCTTTTATGTGACTATATCATATTTCATCAGTAATTAGTTTTAAAGAAAATATGTCGTTAATAATCAGCTAATATTTTGACAGCCGAAGTAATCAATTTTGTTTTAATGATTTTCAGTGCAGTCAACGTTTTCGGTCATTGATGTAGAGTTTGCATATATCGAATTTAAGTGGCCAGTTACTGGCAAGTTCGATTTCTAAATAATAAAAAAAATAAAACAAAGATTCTCCGTAGGCATAGTGATGCGCCTTGTGAAATGCAATACGATTCCAGGTATCTTGCCTCTCTGTGTCAGTGGGGTACGCGGTACTGACGTGTTTGCATTCGGTACTGCGCGCGGCCGGATTCCCGCGCCACCATTGTTTTGGCACATCAGTTTACACACAATACGAGTAAAGCGTGCAAATCGCTCAGCTTCCATTTACATTTACAGATTCGTGTTAGATCAAGTCACAAGGATTTCACTGCCTCCGTGGAGCATTGGTTTACCGTTTCCTTTGTAATATAGAGTTCCCAAGATCGATTCTGTGGTCACATGAGCAGTGAAGTCTGAATGGTTAAAGTTCCGATCTTCAATGTCAACCTGCCACCTATTTTGTTGGTATTGTTGCGTCCCGGCAGTCGTATATGTGACGTGCTAATTATTTTAGGCATTTTACTCCACAACTTACTATCTTATTGTCACTTAAAATCATATGTCAATTAAGGTTAGCTCATTGCCGATAAAAAAAAATCTTGACAAAAATATTCAACACAAAAATAATGTTAATTTGTTAATAAAAAAAAATGGTTTTTAAATTTAATACAATACTGGCAGACCCAACATCGGAATTTGCCAGCGATCGAATGACTCTTGCAGTAAAGGGTTGAATTTTGAAATATATATATATATATATATTTTTCAGTAATAAGTATATTATAGTGATGGAAATAGATAAGATGGGATTGAGATGTCCATTGTGCCAAAAATCTCAAAAATGTTTCAAATTAAAAAATAATAATAGCTTAATCGTACATTCATAGAAAAGACTGTACCGGTAGGTTTATTACAGTGACATCCATTTTTGGCGCAAAAACAAACAAGTAATGAGAATAGTGTGTCATTAACCGAATGGTTTCGTAGGTAGTACAGCAGTGAACGAAATTTGAGAAAGAACTGCTGCACGGTATCCTATCTTTAAATTCGATTCAAACTCATTCCCCATCAAAAGAAAACTATTATGGCACTGTTTCAAAATTAAATATTAACGCCATAATAACTTTTTTGAGTTTACTATTATCACTTTTCATCGTTCTTATATATGTAATTAATTGATATTTTTTAAGACGATAACATAAATACTTTCGCGGGATAATTAGTTGATAATTATTAATTGGAATGATGTTAAAGAAATAAATAATTTATTTTATATTTAAAGATAAAAAATAGACATTTAGCAATTAGAACAATACTTTTTAGATATTACAGAATATTCTATATATATATATATTTATTTTTCAGTAATAAGTATATTATAGTGATGGAAATAGATAAGATGGGATTGAGATGTCCATTGTGTCAAAAATCTCAAAAATGTTTCAAATTAAAAAATAATAATAGCTTAATCGTACATTCATAGAAAAGACTGTACCGGTA
>DWQX01000837.1:0-35339 GCA_018245475.1 Pharmacophagus antenor
GACCCTCTCGTCGCGGATCATGGCATCCATGACCCGCGGCAAAGAGAGGTCCGGCCCGACCAAGGTCTCAACAGCACAGCGCTGCTCCGAAACTCGACCGACATCTACCTTAACATCTCAGAAGTGGGATAAGGCCCGGCATAAACTAGGTCTACTCACTTTTTTGAAAATATCGATAGTTTTAGGCATCAGCGGAAAAGAGAATGAGAGCAAGGTGAAAGCAATGACGAAGAAAAATATGACAATTTTTCTTTTCCTACACATTCTCCTGGGAATAGACGCCTTCGCGTGACACCAATAGATGCGGAACATATCCAAATTTCGATCCGATCAAAGTACTTCCAATGTCATGTGCTGGTTGCACAAAATTTATCAGTTTGGTGATATTTACGGCTGGAGGGACACAGACCGCTAATAGATTATACAATTTTGGTTTTGCAGATCTGAACGAGACTGGTACGACGATATAGAGGACTAAGATCTGTCTTGTTAATGGAAAAAAGCTCTTAAAACTCCTTTCAACGGTCTACTGACTACGTAAACAGATTAGAAACCTACCTAACATACTGAACTAAGAGCTTATGCGAAAGTTTACAGATGCGACACTCCCAAGAAGCTGTATTACAGCTATCTATCCTTGTTAGTACAATTTTAAGATAGTAGAAGCTGCATGCAAGAATGACCAGGGAAGATTGATGCGGAAAAGAAGTACCACACCAGTCTTGCTCAAGCTGTGCTACGTGGGTTGCCGACTAAGACATGAAACTAAAAATTTCCTTATTAATCTACAATGCGAGTTCTATCAGCCCGCTGAACACGCAGGGCTCTTGTTGGTTTGCATCTAATAATCGTGCTCCAATCCAGGCGAAACAGGCCAGTAATATTTGATCAATCAGTTACAATGTTTACCTAGATCTATGTATATAAACAAAAAGTGACTGTTTACGAGTGAGAATTAACTACGTACATTTATACCGGTAGTAAATTAAATATAATTACGGTTGCTGATGCAGACTGCTTTCAACTTCAAACCTCCCTGTTTTCTGTAGTTATGAAAGGTTTTGGAGGAGGCAATATACAGTCATTAGTCACTTAAGAAATTACTGTTGCGATTAATAAATTATAATTAAAAGGCTATGTGAAAATCACTAACTGTAGTTTGTACGATATTGACCTAGTTATTGGGCAACCAATGATTAACCCAAATAATAATATTTTTTTCCCTTGTAATACGTGCAGCTATTGCATATTAATTAGTTGAAGAAGAAAGTTGTAATCTTTTTTTATTACTTATAATTATATATAATAAATTAAATCAAAGAAGCATAATAATTAATTTAAAAAAATTAATACATTATATACAAAATGCATACCTTGTTTTTATGCATTATATTGAATCTGCGGTCAGGCGGATGAGAAGGAGATATTACATTGACACTACTGAGTCATATTTTTTGATATAGGAGTTATGTTGTTGGTTCGGATTGCATTTACTATTAATAATTAGAAAATTCCGTAAATAGTATCTATACTCAAAACTGTATTTTTGTAAGATATAATTAAAATGGCTGCTACAAGAAGACTTCAAAAGGTAATACACAGATTATCAAAAGTAAAATTGTTCTGTTTAAAAATAATCAACTATTGTACAGTAATCTTAAACTGTAAAAAATTAAAAAAAATGTTCTTAACATTCCTTGTAAATGGAATGTGAGAGTAATAAGTTTTCCTAGTAACATTTTGTTCTTGTATTCTAGGAATTAAACGACATTAGACAATCTGGATTGAAATCCTTTAGAGACATTCAAGTTGATGAATCCAATATTTTAACATGGCAGGGTTTGATTGTTCCTGTAAGTAATATTATTTTGGGATCAGTAATAAATATACATGATCATTATTTACCTTCTAATGTATATAATTTTTAAGGAGGTTTAGATTTATTATAAATTCACTTGCAGGACAATCCTCCATACAACAAAGGAGCATTTCGTATTGAGATTAATTTCCCGGCTGAGTATCCATTTAAGCCACCTAAAATTAGTTTCAAAACTAAAATTTATCATCCCAATATTGATGAGAAAGGTCAGGTGTGTCTACCTATCATTAGTGCAGAAAATTGGAAACCTGCTACTAAGACTGATCAAGGTAAGAAATGATTAATATATTACAAGAGTATGATGAATATTAATATTCTTATTTTCTAATGAATCAGAATGTTTCCAATTTAGTGTCATTCTGTACTAATTTCATATTACACATACCCTTTGACTACTGATTTGTTGGTTTGTATGAGGAAGTTATAGTTCAAAGTAATATTTAAGGTAGTTATTCAAGCTTACTGATTAATATGTACAAAATTGTTAAAAAAAACATGTTGTTACAGTTATTCAGGCTTTAGTTGCCCTTGTAAATGATCCAGAGCCGGAACATCCTCTACGTGCTGAACTTGCTGAGGAATTCTTGAAAGATAGAAAAAAGTTCACAAAGAATGCTGAGGAATTTACTAAGAAACACAGTGAAAAACGACCTTCTGATTAAAATTATCTAGCTTAAAGTCTTTAACTTTACAATAGTGATTGATATTTCAATATTTTGTACAGCCAACTTATTAAGTATGCATTTTTCTTCAAAAATTTAAAGGAACTTTAATTCCACTTGTTGCTATTAGAAAATCCTTCACTAATGTAATTTTAAAGATATCTTGTAAGACTAGTTAACGTTTTCCCTCAATCACTGCTTGCAAGACATGCACTTATTATAAGTAATTTTAAAAATGATGCAACTTTATATTGGGCAAATACGAAAGCTTAAATCTTACCTTAGTTTTTTTGTGGTGGTCAAATAAGATTTTTTTTTAATATGAGAGTTAAGAATTCCTTAGGTTGTTGTTTTTAATTTATATTAGAATAGCAGAACTGGGGAAACCTAATATTATTTTGATATAATTGAGTAAATATGTATTGTAGGCTTTGATCTAATATGTTCCATAAAAATAGCTGTATACAATTGTTATAATTGAAGTTGTTCTTCATATTTGTGGACAAATTAAATAACCAATCCCAGCTGATTTGATGTATTCAGATTTGATTACTAGTATATGAAACTGCATTATTTGTTCTTAATATAACACAAAACACAGAATTTGTTCCTTTTCATCAAGTCATTTATAATTGTAACAATAAATGACGTCAAACAATATTGATTATTTAAAACTTGGTATACCTTTTTATACAAAAAATCTGTTTTTTTATTTGATAAAATGTAAATGCGTGCTGAACATATACACATGTAAACACTGTTGGATATATAGCCAAAGCTTTCATTTCTTTCAGTATCATCATATAATACAACTCTATTGAACATATGATAAATGAGAGAATCCTAAATACATCTTTCCCAAGTATTTAATTGTTTTCTTTATATTGAAATGTTCTAAAATAGGCACTAAATGAATAAAAGAAATATTAAAAATAATAAAACCATTTATTTTAAATTGTGTCAGGAGTATCTTACAAATCATGAAATTCATAAACGTCAAACATACTCCTAAAAGTTCTGTCGGATACTGGTTCTTGTTTTAATATTTTCGACTTTGTTTGGTTTATCAAAATATCACACTCTCCCAACTCTTGTTTATTATCTTCTTTTTTTATGTTAGTACCTTTTTTAAAAGTAATTAATTCACTATTATTTCTTTTAAGTGACCGGCATTGATAACTTTTCTGATTACTTATTTCTAAATCATCTGTAATTTAAAAATAATTAAGTTTCCAAAACAAATGTTTAAAGTGAAATATATTTTATGTCAAATATCTGATTGTAACATAAAACACACTTTTTATTTTTGCAACACATTTAATCAGATATTGTCCTGAATTTAAGTCTTTCGTTAGACTTTGCTGTATTGGCAATTGGTAATGTGGACCATATTGCAGCCAGTAGTAATGTTCAGGGATATTTTCATCGAGTTCTATACCAGCTGCTACAGCTGTGAGTGACGCCCAAAGTCTAGCAGCGTTTGGTTGTTTATACCCACCTAGAACAAACTTTTTATATTACATATATTTATAAAGAATACTGCAAGCATTTCAAGCAAAAAATAATTGTTAATGAATTATATATAAACATTTAAAATTACTATTATTACTGGTTGACATACCTCCACCCAGAAGTATTACAGGTTTCTCAGAAGCTAATACTTTGCGCAAACATGTTATGTAGCCTTTTTCTGTGAGACATGCACCACCATGGGGGTCGTTTACTAATGCATCTGCCCCACATTGCATAACAATAGCGTCTGGTACAAATTTTGAATAAATTAATGGAAAGACTCTAAAAAGTATATTTTTTTATTTTTCAGTGAACATATCAAATCCTTATAACTTACTAGTAATTAGCTATTTTTTCACCTTTTAATTTGAGCAACTATCAAAACTATATTTATTACAAAGTTCAATTGAAAACATGTTTTCATGTATTTAAATATTTGAAATGTAAAAAAATGGCATTACAGAAAAATCATGGTAATTCCTTAAATTACTTACGTTCCAAATGCAAATTCTATAGTCTTATCATTATAAAATGCATTAAGTGGAAAATTACAGAATGAACCTTTGCCTATTGAAGTACCAATATTATCAATGCCACCTGAGCCTGGATAAAAACCTGGTTCATATTTGTGAAAAGATAATGTGAATACTGATTGGCACATTTTATAGGCATCTTGAACACCATCACCTAGACAAAGAAACAGACAATATTTTTTTTAACATATTTGCGGACAAATTAAACTCCTGGTCAAACAATAAATGCAGCTTAAATAAATAATTGTAATTATGTTCTTATAGCATATTTAATATAAAACCTTTCGAATATTAATGTACAGCATTTACAGGGGCCACACAATCTAAATATAATGCATGTGCAGTAGTCATCCATATCTATCTGGTAACATAAAAAAATTGATAAAAGCATTTTTTAGTTTGTAGGCTTTTTAATTCATATTTTTTTAGGGGTTGTATAAAATTTATTCACCATGATGTATATCTAAATCTATGTATAATATCTTTTTAAATTTAATTCTTAACTTTTCAATAGCTAGTACTATATCATTTACATAACAAAATCCCTCTGCTTTTGACCTGAAATGAATAAACTTAATTTAATAACAAAACTAAAATTTAAGCATGTGTTCTTAAATGTGATAAAGCTATTTTTCAAAGCATAGTTTATAATACACCTCTATCCATACATAAGTTAATGGTCATTGGAACCCTATTACTAAGACTTCATTGTCTGTTTATCAGAAGCTCTATCACGTGAACAAAAGCAAAAAGTTGAAATTTACAAAGATTGTCTACTTCTATTGCTGCTACAAAAAGTAATAAAAATAAAATATTGCCTACAAGAGACATTAATTTATTGGTGTTTATGGTATGGCACCATTCATGGTGTAAGTTGCTTATGTTGACCATTTATTACATATATCCATAAATAATGACTATTACCTTTGAGTGTGATGCCATCCTCCACACCAATTTATAGCAACATTTGATATGCCAAGCAAAAGGCATTTTGCTGCAGTAATTGACCCTCCTGCTAAAACGGACACTAATTCATACATATTGGACACGGGTGGACAATCATAGCCTAAAATAATTTATTAGACATAAAAAAAAAAACAAATTATTTCAACTCTTGAGAGTTAGCTTACAATAAATAACAAATTATTCAACAAAAGATAATATTTAATAAATTACGAAGATTAAATCTATATTTTACCGAAACCATACACTTCATCCTGAATGCTTGTTGTGTAGTCTTCTTCTATTTCACCAAAAGTCTTCAAATGGTTAAGGTATGAATCTGAATGGAACTTTTTAAGTTCTTCATATGTTGCCGGAATTGAGCGAACTACTTGTAAACTATTGTTTAGACCATACGCTTTTATAAGATTGTGCACTATAGATGCCTACAAAATTAAAAAGATTTTTATCAAAACGTTCCAAGTTAATAACTTTAAAACGTAGTTTTAGAAACGTACTCTGTCTTGAACAGCCGGTAGACGATCACACTGGTTTATTAAAGAGGGATCCCAAATATAACAAGGATATTTATTATTCATTTTGAATGGTGCGAATGCAAATTATATTTTTATCTGAATATTTCAAGATTTTTTTAATCTCGATTTTTGATTTAATGATCAATCTCACTTTAAGTGTATTTATAAGCATTAAATGTTATATACTAGTATTTTAAGAGGTATCGATAAGAAAACGCACAAATAAACTTGATAACCTAATTTAACCATAAAGTTTGTTGTTATCCTATTCGCTTCATATGGTATAGGTAAAGAGACCATGCAGTCTCAATAAAATAGGTTGTTCAATTGTTCGATTATATTTTCAGTCTGTCAAAAATAAATTGTCATGTTACATTTGTTTCTTATAATGTAAGTCAGTAAGTAAAACCAAACGATTACTTTTCGGTAAGTTCAGAATAATTATATTGTCACCTTGAGACCTCAGAAAATCATTAATAATGAGTGTAATTTAAAACACTAAGCTATGGTAAAGGTGGTGTACGTCGCAATGTTACTAAAGAGAGATTAAAAAAAATTGTCTATTAAAATCGTATTTATAATCTTTAGAGAGCGAGAATTTGTTGCAGTCTTTCTTCTGACGTAACAAGCAAAAAAGTAGGAAACACAGCCAGACCACATCAAAATAAGTAGTAAATGTTTCATTACAAAATTTATTGTAATCTATAACGTAAGCACAAACGTGTTAAACTGGGTAGAGATAATATAGATAGGTTTATCTATGAAACCAAAAGCGTCCATTTTCTGAGTACTAATAAATTTGACGTCTTCGAAAGAAAGCAATGTTAAGTTTATATCAAGATTTTAGTGAGTCAACAAGAATAAAGTAATAAATAAGAAATATTTTTATATATAATAAAATGCATAAATCGTGACATTAGTCATATATATATCATATATATAAATCACATAATTCAGTTATAATAATCTGATTGTATTACATTTGATATGACAAGGTCTATTACAAAACATTTGTAATGAGAGTTGAGTTAGTCGTTTTGTTTGTCTCAGGTTAGATTAATAAGTTTATTGATGATTTTCTATAGTATTTTTTGTTACGGAATAACAAGTTTAAGTTGAAATGGTTCGAGGTAAGTAGATATTTTAATAATAAACCTTAACGACAGTCTTTAATTTATTAAAAGGGTCAATTATTTACGTGTTCATACCCACTGCTAAAATTTTAACCGCGTTCCATTAAATTTTTATTCTTTTTATATTTTTTAAAAATTAATAAAATAATTATGACGGAAAACAAAAATGTTTTGTGACTTGATTATGATTTGAATATTTGATTGACTTTTGTTAAAAACTATGAAATGAGTTATTATTTATATATGACTGCATTATATTACACAGTGTAATATTTATCTTTAACTATATTTTAGATTATTATTAGAGTATTAAAGCTACTTTATAAAGATAACTACTGTAAACTAACCATAATAGCAGTTCTATAAATTGGTTTCAAACTTACGGAATAGCATACAGTAGACAGAAAAATGATAATTAAAAATATTTTTCTTTATCCGACTATCCTTTATTGACTATAGTACTATGTTGCCATAGGTATTTTACTATTTATTTACAATATAGAAAATCTTTAGTTCAATGATTCACAACAGTAATTGATTATTGATTAAGAACTTATTATTGTGTAAAGAGAAAAATGGCATCATGTAATTAGTTTCTATTTTCTGTATCTTTTTGTTAATATTAAAATTATTAACAATTAACCTATTCAAAAAAGTGTAAATAATTTAAAAATTTTTACATAAAACAAACCACTATCAAGGAGAATAAATTGAGTAAAATTTTCTGTTATATAACACAATGTATAGAAATAAATATACAGTATATAAAATTCATCAAGTTTCTATGTAATTATAAACTGTAAATATACCTTAAGTAATAAAAATGTAAAAAAATTTCAGCCAACAACTTAATGATTGAGGCCCAAGAGGCTGTCAAAACTCCCCATCGTATTGAATTATGTGATGAGAAATTAGGTAGACCTGTACGCAACTACAGAAAGCGTAGGTAAGGAATATACACTGTATTTAATTTAACACAATTTTAGTAATAAAACCATTATTGTAACTTATCTAAGATTCTGAATTCTGTATTTATAGAATACTTCCTGCATCACCTAAAAAGACTGAAAATGTTGATTTGCTGATAGAGGTACCTATAAAAAAAGTTCAAGTAAAGCCTAAACCACTGAAGAGTAGCAACAACAGTATTGTCAATATGACAAATGGTAATACAATGCGATCTCGTGCCTCAAGAGCAGCAGCAAAGGCCAATGAAAGTCATAAGTTAACTGAGTATTTTAAAGAAGAACTCAAAACTCCCAAAGTAGAGTCACCACCGACATCACTAGCCATTAATAAGACTGCCAAAGTAGAAACTAAACCTGTAAATGGTCAAACAAATCACAAATTAACAGAGTATTTTCCAGTAAGGCGTAGTGTTAGGAAAACATCAAAATGTGTAATGGCAGAAAAAATGCGTGACTTAGAAAAAGCTGTACGTGAGCAAAAGGAGGATGGTCTACAGGTAAGTAATAAAGATAATAAAAAGATATATTTCTAAAGGATTGCCTATCTTCTGGATCCAATAAGAGAGCCATTTATAGACCATTTAAATAGTTATATTAGCCAGACAGTTTCTTTCTTTTCTTTACAATTTATAAATAACATTACACATTTTCGACCAGTTGCAAATGATAACGCAAATAATTTTTATTGTTTTTATCTATTTCTATTAGCCGCGATATTAACCGTTTGAGCGAGGCGAAGCGATACCGCGCCTCGCTTGTTCAATGCTAAAAATGAGGAGAAGCGCGATCGCGCTTCTCCTGTGTAACCATGAACGCGGAAATGCGTAACGCATGTACGCGTTAGTATAATTTTTGAATTAATTGAGTACAATCGTATTTAGATTTACAGCATGTTTTTTATCAATATTATATAATTGTTTTGTTTCTTTAGTTTAATAAAATAAACGCTCATGTAATTAGTGAGCGTAAAAAACTTTTGTGTTGTGGTAATAATCACTTTATTTTTATAATAATTAGAGTTAATTATAATCATTTTTATTATTCCTACAAAAAAAAAACACCCATTTCATTGCGCAATTTTAGCACATACGTAAGAAAATGTTTGCATTCAAATGGTTAATAGCTGTTCTCTAGTAATGTATATAAAATTATGTTCTATTCCCTTTTTAACCAGGTTGCATATTTTGATGGCAAGGGTCGTGGTGTGATAGCGACACGTTCATTCGGGCGCGGTCAGTTTGTGGTGGAATATGCAGGCGAGCTGGTAGGAGTAGCAGAGGCGAGGGAACGAGAGAAACGTTACGCGCAGGATCCGGAGGCTGGTTGCTATATGTATTATTTCAGACATGGCGATCAGCAATATTGGTTAGTATTTACTTAGCTTAGATCACAAGTTCTACAACTTTTATGTTCCAATGCCCACTCCAGATTTTTTTATTAAACAGCAATGAGTAATTCAGCGGTTTTCTAGAATAACAACACATTTGGTTTTGTATCATTAATTATAAAATGATCTGAGCTTAAGTGCTTTGTTTTGGTATAATTTTTTTTTAAACTATATAACAATTTAATTTCTTAACTTACATTGAGTTTTGGTCAATAAAATAAAAAATGTAAGTACTTCTGAACTATGTGCGATTTATATGTTTATAGATTTTAAAGACTTATTAAGAAAACCTGGAGCAGTACTGAAATTTGCAATATGTGGATTTCAAAATCAATATGGAATCTTTTTCTTAAACGAAAACACTTAAAAGCTGGAATTGAAACTTTCGAGGATAACATCGCATATGCTGGCATAAATATTCAAATTCAAAGAGCGTGTCGTAATGAAAAGAATAAGTTTATAGAAAGCATTTGCAGTGATATTGAAAGACATTCCGTATTATATCAGACGGGTGATTTACTTAGGAAGGTTTGTCTCTTGTCGGAAGAATTTAATCCCAAATCATGGGTAGTCATGTTTGAGACAAAATCGCAAAAAGATGGCGCAATTATTGCGAATCACTATACCAAGAACCTGACAACCAAACAACACTCCTATTCAAATGGAATAGGACTAATCCTGAACCCTCTATATTAAGATCAGAAATTGAGACCGCTCTGGCATCCCTAAGAATTTGGAAAGCACCGGAATGTGATCAAATAGCTGCAGATATTCCGTAATACCTCAGAAACAGGTGTTGAAGTACTTCATAAACTATGCCAAAAAAATTTGGCAAAAATGTAAGTAGCCAAAAGATTGGACTAAATGTATAATCCTGCCGCTACACAAAAAAGGATCCACCACAAAATACGAAAATTACCGCAAGTTATCCTTAATATCTCAAGCTACTAAGATTATATATAGATATCTCAAGAACAAGCAGAATTTGTAAAAGGCAGAGGTGTCTGTGAACAAATTTTAAACAACCATCAACTCGTAGTAAAATGCTACGAGTTTGATATAACTGCAGTACTTTGTTTTGTGGATTACAGCCGAGCCTTCGATAGTGTTACCTGGAAGCAGTTGTGAAGATAACATAAGGAACTTGGCGTACCGAAAAATCTCATATCTCTACTAAAGTCACTTTATAACAGTAACTCAGAAATAGTAAAAGTCAAAGGTGCGTCATTTAATCAATTCATATTTAAGAATTGCGTGCGCCATGGTTGTATTATATCCCCTATACTCTTCAATGTATACAGTTAAAATATAATGCGTCTGATTTTTGATGATTGGGCTGGCGGATCAGTATTGGTGGTGTTAAATTAACGAATTTGCGGTATGCTGATTAAACCACCTTAATAGCATCGAGTGAGCATTAATGGCATATTTTCTTCATAAATTGGAGGCGGTAAGTGGTGAGTTGGGACTCTATTAATGGCTTCAAGACAAAATTAATTATGACAGACCGTTAGCGAAAATTTAAGCTCATTGGAATTACAGTCTTAGACATTGTAGACGATTTTATTTATCTGGGCTCCAACATTAGCAATAAGGGTGGATGCGAAGTAGAAATTAAAGGTCGTATAGGAATGTCAGTGTGCCATGACACAGATATTGAAAATATGGGTAGATAGAAACATTTTGCACCTGGTCTGCACCCTGATCTTTTCCATATTTCTTTTCGGAGCGGAAATTTGGACGGTGAAGGTAGTTGATAGTAAAAGAATATATTATTTTTTATAGAAAGAGTAGGCAAACGAGCGAACGCTTCACCTGATGAAAAGTGATCACTGTCGCTTATAGACAGCCGCAACACTCGGGGACTCGCAACTGCGTTGCCGACCTTTAATGAAGGAAAAGGCTCTTTTTTTGAAGGGCCCTAAGTCGTTTCCGTAGGGACATACCGCTGGTTACAACTAATTTAACAAGGTGGTTGTGTATGGCAAAAAATGGCGCTTAAAACACAGTGGATTTCCAATCATCAAGTGACGATGGAATTTCATTTTGTGACATGTACTGTGATTGTGGAATACGGCGGCTGGAATTATTTCGAAGAATTCCTCGGATCAGTCCCCGTGGTAAATTTTATATAAAATGTAGAGTGATACAACATTCCTCCTCGGGGCCAGAGTGTCATGACGATCGGAAACAACCTCCTCGCTAACGACTCGAGCTGCTCTCCGTGGTATGCGTTAAAGTCACAGAGTATGACGATCTCTGCGAAGAGGCTTTCTTTGAGCACGAAATTTGTAGCCATTTGGACGCGGTTAACAAGATCGTTAACGATCCGTATTAGAGTTACCAGCATGAAAACTATAGAGGCTTACCCGCGGATGGTCGTCGTTGCCTATGCGCAGCCATAAGATGGACAGGTCCGCACCTTAAGACTGCCGAGGCGTCGATATCTAATATACTTCCGGACGTATGCACAAACTCCAGCCTTAAGGTACAAATAAGTGTTGTAATTTATACCCAGGATAGTGCAGATAGGTGTCTGCAGGTGAGGATATCTGCGTCTCAGGAACAATATGGCCGGCTTCGCCGTCTCAACATGGTAGTGGACGGCATTAAGGTTGGAATGAAGTCTCCTGATGTTACAGAAATTACTGTAAGTGTAACGAGGGGTTGTACTAGCTTTTTCCTTTCCTCCCTTTACTTTGAGCAGAAAGACAGCAGAGCGGAATTTTACTCTTCCCAGAATACGAGAGGTACACAGAATCACCGCGCCGGCCCCGCAAAGCGGTCGGCGAGCGAACACCTAGTGAGGAATTTTCCAGCACCATTGGTGTTGATACCTTCTTTGTGTAGTCTTTTTAATGCCGCTGCCATATCATGGGAGCGGAGAAGAGGGCATCCGGTAGTCTCAGCTCACCAAACGAAACACAGAAGTATACACTTCTATTTAACGCTGGACTTCTGCGATGTCACGGTACTTCCCCTGTCGAGCCAACCCATTCATGCATATTGCATACATTTGAAATGTAGTGTCGGAGACGGATGCTCAACATATCCTAGACCTACATATATATAGGACCAAAGTTTTTATTTTAAGCCAGCTCGGATTCAAAATACGGCTTTCACCTGTCTGTCTTCGCTGAACACTTCAGTTTTTTGTTCATATTGCTAGAAAATTAAGAAGTGATTTGGAGAAGCTCGTCGTCACGTCCTAAGAGTCAGCGTGGACGTTGCCTGAGACGTTGGATCGACCAGGTGAGAGAGGCTGTAGACACACCTACATACAGTCACAGACACAGCCATACAGGCAAAAAATAAAAACACCTGACGTAACATCATTGCAGATAGGTTATTGTAATGAAGTCCGGTCCTCAGCATTGAGAAATAGAAGCGAACAGATTTCAAAGAAAAAAAGAACTGGAAAGGACCTTCGATAAAATTGTTATTATCAAAATATATCGTTATTGCAGAATTCCAGTGAATTATTGCTTAAGATTTATTCATCTCGGGCCACTTTAGGATGGTTAATTTTCTAATTTTCGATAAATTATCTTTTATTTATTAATATTACTTTCTATATGTTTTAATGATCTACTCTGGGACTCAAGTTTACTACAATAAATAAACAATTTAATCTTCAAACCAAATGTTTATAATATTGACATAGTGATGTTGCATTCATTACATTCAACATTAACCTGCCTACCTAATCTGTAAACCTCAATTATCCAAGAACACATTGTCGGTCACAATTGTTATACCTTAAAATTGCAGTCTTTTAAGATGATAATTGAATTTAAGCTCGATACCTTTTTGTTAAAGTGGATACATTATGCAAGTGCTGTTTAGTAATAACTTCATATATAACATGTGAATTAAACACTCAATGAAGAGGTACAGTCATTATAAATGAGATTATTTTTTATAAAAGAATATGCTGTGTTTATGTTTAATTATTGCAAATTTAGGTAATTGCACTTTAACAAGAAAACTTATGATTTGAGTGGGTTAATGATGTAATCTGATACAGTTGTGTCCTTAATAAGTATATCATAATATAACATAGTAAGAAAAAGCATTAAATGTAGAAGATATCAGTGTAATAGCTTAAAAACATATTTAATGAAATTTTTATCCCAGATTATAAAATTATCCTTTTTCAGTATCGACGCAACGGCAGAGAGTGGCCGACTAGGACGCTTAGTGAACCATTCGCGTAATGGCAACCTATTGACTAAAGCAGTTTGGGTGGATGGGCCGCGGCTGGTGTTGCTCGCGGCCCACGACATAGCGCCAGGGGACGAGCTCACCTATGACTACGGGGATCGCTCCCGCGAATCTCTCAGACATCATCCTTGGCTTGCACTCTGACGTCAGTAAAACAAATATTGAATTGCTAATTTCCGCTTTGTTTCTTGATTTTTTTAATTCTTTGATTCTTATATTTCTATAATCTCATTACTAAATTGTACAACTAAGAATTTAAGGACATTGACATTCTTATATTGAAATTGTAAGCTAAAATTAAAAGTTTAACTATTGTTTTATTGAGGCATGATGTTCCGCGAAGTAACGCCTGATTGTATAAATTATTTTTGTATAATACACATGTAATCGCCACAAGTTTGTGATCAAAACTTTCGTTTCACAGGGGGTGCTTCTGGAAATCTCAATTGGACTTCTAAGAATTATTTATTAAATTAAGAGAATTATGAAATCTGTTATCCATGAATTGTTTTGAGTTTGAACGAAAAGTATTTTCAATATTGAATAGGGAGACATAGTGGCCTAATAATGGAATTTATCCTAATTAAGAGTCATTATATTGAAACCGCATACTGACACACTCAATATCACCTAAAAATATATAACCTAACAAAATAGAAATAGATGAATGAATATACAACCAGATATAACTCTTAATTGATAGATCTTATTTTGCCTTTAATTACATTGCAGCAGAAGCTTAATGAAAGCAATTTATGACTAAACTGTGAAAGTAAATATAATAATGGGAATATCACAGAAATTAGTTATCTATATGAAAGTGAAACGTTTTTATTTTTACATTTTAAGCCTTAATTGTAAAATATATACTATAAATAATTAAAATACAGCAGCTACTGTAAGCTATATGTTATACTAACAAAGTAAAATTCTGTCGTTATATGTATTAAAAAAATATATAATTTTTTGTTAAGCATATTCTGTTAAGCACATAGTCTGAACAACATAAAGTTAAATCAAATTAAAATACAATTGAGTTGATTATCTAAAAAGTTCACACAAACAGTGATAGATTTTCTGTGTTACACTTTTGAACCTGTGCACTAAAAGTATAACTAGACAAAGACAGTATCTTTGTAATATACTAATTTTTTAACGTCTGTATTTACTATTGTAGTCATGAACATTTAGCAAATGTACCATGTAAACCATGATGAACAAAAAGAAATATCTGTAATGAGTGCTTCTAAATGACATACATTAAAAATAGAAAATGTGGAAATTTTTCACCAATTCTAAATATATTTACTATATGGCTTCTAATCTATTCAAACATTTTAAGTAATCTTAATAATGTATATGAAACTACGACTAAAGAATGTCGTGTCATAATATTTTCACCAAAGTTTATTTAGACATCGTCGATTGATGGGTTGTTTTCTCAATATTTAACATTTTATTGTACTAAATGTTAATATGGTGTTTGTGGAGCCATGGAGTAAAAGCTTATTATACACAAATCTCATATATCTAGAAAAATTATCTGTATAAAATTAGAGCCATGAAATTAGCCTGCCACTCTTTTTTAATTGGTTAATTATATCAAATGTTATCAGTGTTGTGTACAGACAAGCAATTAATGTCATACTATAATATACAATGAATGTATGTGATGAATGTAATATATTTTTAGAATAATTGTCTTAAGCATTGGATTTTTACATTTGCGCACATTTGTTTCTCAAAATTTTATGCATAATAAAATCAAAGAAACAAATCAATATAAATAATTATTTGTTTTGAATGAAAAGCTAATTACTTAATGAAATTTTAATTTATTTAAAATAGAATAAGATATGTGTATTAACATATTTTATTTTTTACTGATAATGATATTTAATATTAACTTTACAAACTCGAATGGGTATATAAATATTTATAGAATTGATGAGGGATGATTGAGACAAATGCTCACAGGTGATTATTGACATTGCTTTTAATATGTTAATTTAAAGTAAAATAGCACTAAAACAATCTCCTTTAAATTATAAAAGATCTATGTATTCACCCACCGAGATGAGATCAAGTTCAAATACAATTATTCATTGAGTAACATGTCAATTTTAAAGTTGTTTTGGATTTAACATTATATCCCAATATTTTTGAATGCTTTGGGAACAAACTGCTAATAAATCACTTATTTATTAATGTCCAAAAATTAGTGTTCACAGCCACTTCACAGTGGATCATTATAACAGAGCTACTTGCATTTTTCTTCAAGTCTATTTGAGACTTGTATTTTTTGTAAGCATATTTGTGATAGAGGCTGCATCCTGAAGTGTAATAAAGTTTAGAATACAGTAACAAAATATTCGTTTGCATTCTCTGTGTAAAGTAAAACTTCTCATACATTATTTATACAGAAAATCTATAAAAGTTTTCACGGGCCTATTGCGCTTAGGTGAATTTGTTTATGATTTATTATAGTTATAATTATCAGTGGTGCCAATAATAATAATAAAATTTTCTGTATATATAATAAAAGAGTTCTTTTGGTCTGTTATTAAAAGTTCATCTACAACAACAAAATGAATATTGTATACAAAGAATGCCAACAGGTTACAATAGAAGTTTTTAATGTTAATACATTTTTATATGTTAGAAAATTTTTTTAGTATATGCTGCTTATGGGATTGCAGTGAGGTCACCAAATGAATAAATTATTAGATTGTAAACTATGTTGTTAACAAAATGACAAAATGTGGTTTGTTCATTATTAAAGCTTATGATATAATATATAGTAACAAATTGCAGAAATAAGAAATAAAGATGTGTAGTCCGCTTGATTAATGTAATCTATTTTTGAAGTATAGTTTAAATTGTAATGACTGATAAATCTTCCTGTATTATAAGAAAAATTAAACCTTTTTGCTACTCAATGTGACGACTTTTACGAATATTGAGGTAATGTTGCTGAAACTTCGGTTTTCACTTTAAGAGATTTATCTAATACCCTTATAATTTTAGAACAAATATTCCCATAAGATTTTTTGCAATAAATGTTAGTAACAATAAAACGGCTTCCAAGTCTTCTTACAGATTAAATACTATAAGAAGACGTGGGTCCCGGCGACATCTTAGTATTGCTTTTGTAGTTCCTACTTCCCATTTATATTACTAATACCTCTTGTAAGTTCTAACAATTTTTATTCAAACGGTTAACGGTTTTATTATAAAACTATTGTGTAAACAAATTACACCTATAATATAATCAACTTAGGAAAATAAAACAACAACAACAACATTGCATGTTTTGCATTTTTTTAAATGAATAGATGAGGAATGAAACCTTCATTGCATTGTTGTAATATACAAGTTTATATATGTCTGCATAATGTTTGGTAGAGTTTGCACGTTTATAATTCGATGGTAATCACTGAAGGTTGTCGCACACAAAATTAAGGAAATCGGGCATTTGTGCTTCGACACCGTAACTTCATTTCGAGCACTTTGTGTTGAGACATACTCACGTCCTTTTAATAAATACTATTTATGCCATAACAACGGTTACAAGTTAGAACACTTCGCGCATAATGTACTTGTATTGTAAAAAAAAATATAGTGCCTTAAAATGCTTAAGTAATGTTAAATCAATGTCCTATAGTCAGCAGTGACAAATGAATACAAGATGTTTCAGTGTGTGACAACCTTATTATTAGGATTAATACTAGGATAGAGATATTACCACAGCAATATATTGAAAAGGTTGTAGAACTTGTTTTGTTACGTTGTTGCTTATTATTTATAATTGCTATGTAATTAACATAAATAATATACCTACTTTAACAATGAGAAAAGGCGTCAATTTTATTTAAATTGAAGTCTATTAAAGGCATCAGTAGAGTTAATGTTAGTATATTGTATTCCTCTCAAAGTTGACAAAACATATATATTTTTATAACCAAAGCAATGTTTAGTGTTTTTTTAATCTGAATTTTTGCAATGAATTATTGTATTATTACATTTTGATAATTAAATGTGTAATGACATAGCCATATCACTTTTGAATAATGGCTACATTATTGCAACAGCAATCTTCCTAAGTAGCAAAGAGACTTAATAATTTATTTTTTCAGAGGGCTGCCATGCACTGCCCTAATTATTTAATAATAGTGATGACAATTGAGTGGATTAAAAAACTTAATTATTTGACTTTGTGTTTTTATTAATATTCCGCCTTTTCAGTGTTACAAATAATATACACCTATTGAACACCATTAATGAATAAAGATTCTACATAATAAATATGTTTGTTTATTAATACACTCTCATTTAACACAGATATATTGGCAGTTGGTTATTTTCATCTTGAAGTAATATTTATTATTTACTATATAGTGATAGCAAATAAGTTATGACACTTAAGCCACAGCAACGTTATGGTGCAACTTCAGATAGTACAGCTGCGCTTGAGACTCGAGCTCTTGGAGTGAGCGAACTACTGGCGCCATCTGGGATACATGATCCTAAAACAAACAAATAATATAATCTTTTGTGCTCACATCCTATCTTTTACTATTTAATTATTAATACGAGTTTCGTACATACTTGATAGCCAGTACCAACTTGTTTTCGCTTTTGTCCGTAGACGACTTTTCCATCAAACTCATTACATGGAACCTTCATGTCGGGTTCGATTTGCTGGATGGTTATGTTCAAGTGATCTTCGATATCTGCTAAGTACTGCGAAAAAAATAAAATTATTTTAGCGAACACAATAAAAACAAACTATTATATTAGGGTAAGCTCGGAAATAAAGCAACGTAATAAGGAGCCTAAATTATAATATTTAAATATATCATGTCAAGAAGTAGACACCGATCAGCAATACTTTCATTGTCTTTAGTGTAAATTTTGTATTTATATATTTTATTTAATAACCTACCTGTGGCTCATTATACCACATGCAGCATCCCTTAGGTCTGTCCTCAATGAGATTAGTGTTACAGCAGTTACGGCCCCGGGAGGAGCACCACTCGCCATGATACCAAACCTTTAAAATAAGAATCAATTTTTTTTAGATTAAACACCATGCTTTAATTGATAATGTAGTCCGTCCTTTATATTTTCACTCTTAAAACACTAATAATTTTGATATATCACTAAAATAGAATTAGTATATTTAAATGATTCACGGAAATAACTACAACTACTCTATGGAATCAGTTATCGCCTGCGGTATTTCCGATTCGAGCCCCAAAAAAAGAGCCTACTCCCACCTTAAAGGTCACAATAGGTGACAATGATCACGTATACCGGTCGCTCGTTTGCCTACTCTAACTATAAAAAAAAAACAGTGTGAAATGAAGAACCTGGAGTATATTGTCTATGAATTCTGTGTCGAAGACCTATAGACAGTAGAGTGAAAAAATACAGAAGTAAAACCTTTTCAGGCACTGTAGAGACGAGGCTGATGGCGAGGCCCATGCGTTCTGCGCGTCCGACGCGCCCTATCCGGTGCACGTAGTTGGATTTTTCGTCTGGCAGGGTCACATTGATCACTGAAACAAAATTTCAGCATCTCTCACATAGTAACAGCACCTATTGAAGACCGTCTTTTAGCTTCATCGTTTTAACCTGGTTGTTGACTAATATTTTTCTTAATACTCAACAAAATCAATGTATTGATACATATGTTCTACTCCAAGCCGTAGAAAAATCCAAAGTTGTCGTGCGTTTAATGATTATCTTTATGATTGCTACCACTACATACCTAAAAGATGAGACAAGAAAACCTATGTTCATAATATTAGTACTCGGAATAAGCAAAAATAATTTATACGTTTTTTTGCCCTTATGGTTAGGTTGAGTGCACACTTTTATAATATTTTGGTCAGTAGGACTGATTACTCAGTTAAGGATTATTTTAATGTCAAAAGATTCGCTTGAATTTGGCAAAAGAAAATGTATTTCTAAAATTAAAAAGTGGTCTGGAGTTTCATGCTTGGTTCTTCACAGGAAAGCTTACATTTAGTAGAAAAGGCTTCACTGTCATTAGACTATTCAGTAAATTATATAATTACTGGGTAATGAGATGTAACATCTTGTCTCAATGTAAGGGGCGCTATATATGTACTCCTGTATTCATATGGGCTAACGTATCAATCACCAACAGGTAAATTCGTTCTGCTAGTCATATCGGTTCATTCTATAAAAAAAATAAGTACTAACTAAATGGCAGTCCGGAGATATCGATGCCTCTGGCCGCCACGTCAGTACATATGAGGAACTTGACCTGCCCCTGCTTGAACTTTTCCAGATTGGCTTTCCTCTCCGCCGGCTTCCTGTCACCATGCAGACACACGCACGAGAACTCGTTGCCGAACGTGCGCAAGTAGCGCTCCAGATTGTCGCAATCCAGTTTCGTGCGACAGAAAACAACCGCTCTGTGAATGTTTTTTTTTTCAATCTGCTATAAGATAACAACTGACCGTAATTATTTATTAAGTTACAATAAAAAAAGTAATAACCATGCTCCCTCAGAATACTTCACCTCTCAAACTAAATACCAAAATTTAGCAATGCTATCATAGTGCGAAATTGACAGTGTGGTAGTGATTTTTCAAACCCTGCTCGTCAGCTGCCACCCTCATTTTCAAGATGCCGCCATACACAAATGCTTTGTTCCGGTTATGATAGATGTAAGGGATGTAAGATCATATGAAATTGTGGTGAAGTGTTACCACATCGTTTAAAACAAATACACAGTAGTCATAACCACATGCTTTTTCCTTACTGTTAAACAAAAGCAATTAAAAATTATTACAATGTGAGTATGTATTTATGCAAGACAAATGTTACCTGTCCATTTTATGTTCTCTGATAGCACGAACACAGTATTCTCCCTTTAATATCTTTGCAGCCTCAGACAATGTTTCTGGAGTAGTATTGCCGCCGCGAATATTATCCTTTGCATGGACACCATCAGTTTGTATACTCCTTAATGCAAAAATAGCGATTTTTTTTAAATTAAAAGATTTCCTCAAATATATTTCTTTAATCGACACGGTTTTTAATTAGTAATAAAATAGCAATAAAGTGTACTAATAGTATTGTATACATTTATAGCAACTCTTGAAACTGTCCTAAATCAATATTTATCAATGTTCAAAACTACATACATAAATATAATATGTTACAGGTAGTCAAAGAAAATATTAATTTCCCCACACTTACAGCTATAAAGTTGATAAATAGTTAAACAATAATTTAATTAGTAAATCCTACTTCTTATATTTCTATTTTCCAAAAAAAATATAAACAATATTGCTATAATCTGTTAGTAAGACAAAAAGTTCAGATACTTTTAATGAATATATATTTCATCGAAATGACGGGTACCGTAAATCAAGTATTAAGGAAGAAGAAATAATAAAAATTCTCACTTGCGTTGTGTTTCCCAAGAGCGATCCTTCTGTGGGTTAACATTTACCACAACATGATGGACAGTCTCTGGTACCGCATCTTCTCCCTTCAAATCTACCCATGTAGGGAAATACATCAACTTTTCCTAGAAATAAAGCAGTTTCTAAATTTGTTGTTTTATTTTTAATGGATTAATTCCCTATCATCCTATTTTCTACAAAGTTTTGATGTTGTCTCTCATGCCATAAAGCACTTAGCACTAGTGTGAACTTAGCCTATGCATTCTAGCCTTAAAAATGCCCTGTAGCTTTTTATAATTTTTTATTTTTCATTCCTATTTTTAAAGATAATGACAATCAGTATTTATGTTAATATTTTCTTAAGGTTATAAATATTATTATTAATTATGTACATGTATTCAAATAAGCAGATGACCCTTACATTCAGCAAACTCTGGTTTCCACTATTTACTTGTGAAATTAACACATTTTTTGAAGTTTTTACATACTGCCAATAATTTATTATTAACTGGGATAATTATATCAAAACATTGATTATTCTAATATATTACTTAGCACTGCGATATACTCATTTTGTGCACTGAGTACTTAAGAAAAATACATACCGCCATCTTCTTGACTTCGAAGGCGTGTAGTGTGGCCGAGCACACCACCATCTGAAGACGACGGCCGTCGGTAGTTATCTTTGGTATTTGCCGATGGAGGCGTTCGATTAGCTCTCCATAACCCGCTTTCAGTAAGCCATCTGCTTCATCAAGAACGAAGAAACGGCAGTGCGTCAAAGCAAGATAACCTACATTGAAATAAAATTTAATATTTTACTTGTATTTAACATTTTTTTTGATATTAATAGCATAATTAAAATTCCAGAGCTTTGCTAAATGCATGTTGGCAACCCATATTTTGTTAATTATTGATGATATAATTAATTTAATTTTTATTAACCAAATTACCTCCTTGAATGAGATCCTCAAGCCTTCCCGGAGTACCCACCACAATATCAATGCCCGCATTGAGTTGGTTTATTTGGTCCTTTACATTAATACCGCCGACCACCAGCAGTTCCCTTATTTTCGGATTATCTAAATACTTTTTAAATTTCGTAATTTGATTGCATGTTTGTTCTGCTAATTCACGTGATGGCTAAAAGTTGTTGAAATGTGTTAATGATAGTGAGCAAATATGGTAATGAGTCTGTGAATTAACTTGTATATTTTTCTTTCCTTAAAATAAGATTCTTAAGGAAACATAATAATTTATTATCACAATGCAAACTTCATTAATCATTTAGCTATATCTATTTATCACTAACATTCTCATTTATCTAATGAGATAAAGCAGCAATTATGAGAAATTAAATCTATAAATCAAAAACTTAACAGATTGTATAATTTTTAACAGCAAGATGATCTGGCAATGGATTATTTACATTGTAAAAAGAAAGCCTTGGAGTGGAGTTTGCACATAAGACAATGGACATATTGTAAAATTCCCAACAATACATGAGCAATACTATAACTTGTAATAAACATTAACAAAAAATAGTACATGCCTCAATGATGATAGCTTGTGGGGCATTATTGACAGGCTTACTGTCAGCAGCAGCACTGGCCGATATCATATTATGTTTTACACACTCTTTGGGTGCTTGGCAAATTGCTACATAGTCCTTTGGTGGAGTATACTACAAAGAAAGAAAATATACATTATAAGGTATTATGAAGTCTGATAACTGTGTTTTACATAAAACTAGTTGTCTATAGTTCAAATTGAACCATAATAATATTAATGTCTTCTCAGTTTAACCACAGACTTACCATAAAATTATATATATTTGTGTAAATTTATGTGTATGTTAATTCCATGAGAGTGTGTATTTTTTTCATTGATTTAATATAATATAAAGATTTTACAATAAAAAAAAACATCTATGAAACAAAATACCTTAAATGGTGTAGAACCAAAGTTGAAGCTCATTTCAGCATTTTTTAAAACAACTGCAGGAAAATAACAGTCTGATTTACGTGATTGATCTAGCTTAAATGCCACTCCCAAATCTTCACCATTTTTCATAAAACGAGTCTCTCCAATATTAAGATTTAACAAACAACCTGTAATGAAAAATTATTGACATAATGATAATTTTATGTAAGAATTACAATGAAAAAAATATGAGTTTTGAAGTTATTAAATAGTACAAACTACACTAGATTATGTTATTATTTGTCGACTGAGGTAGTTAACAATGACAAAAAACCACAAATGCATAGCCAAAAGTCAAACTGGGAAATCTCTCCTATTAGTCTAGCACTAATTTACTTTAAAAATGGGTAGATCTCCCTGATCGGTTGGAGAATGGATATATACAAAAAAAATACTATTTTGTTACTACCACTACTAGTAGATTTCATTTTGTGAATAATTACTTATTACGTCGTTTTTCCCATAGGCCCCTCCATAATCATCAAACTGTTTAGCATTTGATTTTTTACCAGTCCCTCCATATCCGAATCCATATCTGTCAGTTCCAAGGTCTAGTCTTGCCTTAAAAATAAATTATTCACTTAAAAGCAAAAGATTTTAATAAACATTTTTTATTATTTTATTTCAGACCAGTAGTAGATAGTACAATAAAATTACTGTAATAAAATGTATGTACAATGTGCAATTTTTGCAAGTTTTATAATATTAATGTTGCACCAGAATAAAACAATAAAAAATACTTAAATTCCTATCAAAAATTGCCAGTAAAATAGGTAGAAGTAATATCCCTATTATTAAAAAAGCTCAGCATTTGATCCTGAAGGTTATGTTAAAAAAATAATTTAAATACCCAACAGTGGATCTTTACAGAGCCTGTAATGTTAAATCACAAGTTCAAGTAAAATTTGCTGTTTGTAAGTGGCTAACTACCTTAACTTATGATAATAGAGAAGAACTCATAAAGATAACATCATAATATAAATCTCTTGCCATTCATATTAATCATAACTAGCTAAATTAATTCTTATATTTATTTAAAAATACATACATAAGTATAAAAGTGAGTACAAAAGAAATAGAATATAACAGTAAATATGCTTTGTATATTAAAAAATTTAGTAAAATATAATATAAATATAAACCAAAGCTTATAAAAATTTTTCTTAAGATCGTAGCCGTACTCGCCATACAGGCTTTGCCAAGCGCGAGGACATTGACTCCATGGCTTTGATATATATGTTTAACTTTAAGTCAATTTAAAACTATAATTTTTTAATAAATTTTCCAATAAACCTTAATAGATTATTATTCACTACAGCTTTTTGCAACAATAAAAATTTCATCCATTTAATATGAGTTAAGACATAATATACGCCCTTTAAGACAATAAAACTTACAGCTTGAGTTGACCAACCAATCCGACAAAGGCCCTCATCAGTTACTGTAGCTTCGTAGTAGTATCCACCTTTCGTGTGCACGCCCTTAGTGGCTCTGCAGCCATGCCAGTCTTTGGAATCACGAGACTGACATCGTAAACCATCCGGTGTTACAGCTAGTGCTTCTGTCCGATCAAAAAAAGACAATGTCCATTCTGTTGATGTTTGCTGTATAACTTTATTCGTTTTTCCTTCTTGAATATCCTTCAATGTTTCCCAAACTATTTGTAAAATTGGTAAACAAAAGGCACCGGTCTTGCCGCTGCCAGTCTCCGCAGCCATAAGGACATCGCCACCACCCAAGATCAAAGGTATTGCTTCAGCTTGGACATCTGTAGGTAAATTCCAGTCCATTTCTTCGATCGCTTTCCCCAATTCAGGAAGTACACCAAATTCCTCAAATGCAGTCATATTGCTGGAATAACTAATACGCTTATACTTAAACAAGATTTTTTTTAAGCCTTTTGACACTCAAACAATATGTCAACTAATTCATAAGAATTTTTTACTTGGTTTCTTTTCCTATGAAATGAAAGACAAAGTGTAATAATCTATACAGTCAAGTTATTTTTTATTACAAATCCTTAAAAAAACCTATCTGACTGTTGAATAACAAAGACTACTACACCGATATCTTCGTTATAAATAATAATTATGTAAATATAGCAAACAAATTTTGCTGCATTAATTGTACCAAAAATAGGTGCGATAAATGTATTTATAAAAAAATATATTTAAACAATAGAAATATTCATCTGTAATGAACTAATGACTAGTCATTACTACAATTAAGAAATAAAAAAAAATATTTGTAGTTAAATGTCTATGTTGGAAATTTAGATTACACTGTAAATTCGAATTTTTCTATGCCACAGTCAACGAAAAAAAAAAAGTATCTATGAAAGTATGTCATTTTATATATTAATAACATGTAACTGCCACTTGGTCTATGTAATGGATACGATATATGCTAACTATTTTAAATTAATATTGTGCTTAATAGGGACAAAATAATGAATCTAAGTATTACATCATCTCAGACAGAAAGTTCAACACAATTCTCATCTAAGGGGAAATATTTAATTTATGTAACCGGAGGGCTAGCGGTCGGTGTCAGTATAATATGTATACCATTCGTGTCACCAGCATTAAGAAAAGTATGTTTACCGTACATGCCAGCAACAACCGAGCAATTGCTAGGAGTTAAAAAAGCCTTAATCGGTCAAAGTGGACGCTTATTAGATGTAGGTTCTGGTGATGGTAGAATAGTTTTTACAGCTGCGAAATTAGGCTTTCAAGCTGATGGAGTAGAACTGAATTATGTACTTGTATATTACTCTAGATTATATGCTTTAATTAAACAGCACAGAAACACAAAATTTTATAGGCAAAATTTATGGACTTTCAATCTTAAACCATATAATAATGTTATTATTTTTGGAGTAGAACAAATGATGTTGAAATTCGAAAATAAATTATTACGGGAAGCATGCAATGGGACTGTTGTGGTTGCATGTAGATTCCCATTGCCAAATATGACACCAATAGAAACTATTGGCCATGGGGTTGATACAGTATGGAAATACATAATTAAAAAATAGTAAATTTGTTGATGTTTTATTACTTAGATAATAATTTATACACAATATAATATACAGTTTCAAAAGCGTCCACTTCTTTTTCTTCCAGTATACTTTGTATCAGGTTTTGTTTCTTTGCCTTGTTTCCTTCTCCTCTCCTTTTTCTCTAATAGCCAAGCTCTGGTATTTTTAAGAGGTTTACCTCTGGCACGTTTACCTGCTTCACGCTTTTCATATTTTATTCTAAGACTATCTTCTTCATCGACCCCTTAACATAGAAATTGTTAAAATTAAGCATCAATGCAGGTAATTAGGGTGTAATATCTAATAATATAGAGACTATTAATTTATTGTTGCACTTATATTTAACCTTTAGCTCAAGTATTTGTCAAGAGAATTATTAACAACTTACCTAGAGCTTTTGGTAATGGAGCAGCACCTCCTGTCATAAGTACCAAAAAGAATTTCTTTGCTTTAGCAGAATTTGGATAATCTACAACAACACCTCCATAGAAACCAGCCTTCATTGCCTGTGAAGTTAGAAGTTCCAACTGACTTTCATTTTCTGGGTAAAATTGGAAAACAGCTCGAGCTGATCTTGACTGAAAAGAAAATTAAAATTAATAAATTTGATAAAATAAAATAGTAAGGTAAATTTTATAACATAGTAATGTGACGTAACGAATAAATTTGTGATTGTAACCATACTTAAATTAACAACTAATTACCTTATATAATTTTCTGTAAGCAGAATACTAACTTATAATGGAGAGATTTTAAGTGTATAAATGTAGATAGAAAATTAATTACTTACTAAAGAAGCATATAAAGAAGTGAAGAACTTGTAAAGCCTTTTGACAGGTTGGTGTGATTTTTTATCTGCATTGAACAGCCACTGTAATGCTGACACAGACACAGCTCCATCAAAACTTCCTGGTCTAAAGGGAACACCATCTCCCATATCAGCAAGTATTAAATCTCCTTCAATTTCACGTTCTAAAGCCACATCTAAAATATGTATAAGTAGGTGTTATTATTGGAAGGAGTAATAAAGGTTCTTGAAAAGGTGAAAACTAAATACAATAAAACAGTAGTACAGTAGAACAAAGTTTTGATAAAACATTCATATCTTGTTGTAAAGAAAATGGAAAAAAAATTATAACATTACTTAGCGAAATAATTTTATTATTAGTAAACTTTATTGTAATTGTTAGATGTACTTTAAAAATATTAATAGTACCTAGAAATTAAGGTCTCATTTACTGTACAAAATACAAATTTGTGTGTTATCAAGCAAAGAGCAAATATTTCACAAAGAATTTCATCAGAGGTCTTAAAATATTAAAAAAAAAATTATTTAACGTATGCTTACCCAGCATAGCAGAAGATATATCAAGTCCTATCCACAAATGTCCATTTTCTTCTAATACTGTTCCTGATAAACCTGAACCACATCCTATATCTAAGAGAAGACATGGTGTCTCCTCAGGTAAAACTAATAATTCAATGCATCGCTCTGTCATTTGTGCTTGTATATCAATGATACGAGAGCTGAAAATATTATGTACAATAAATAACACGTATTTAAAGTTGTAAAACAAAAAATAATGTAATGGCAAGAATCTTACTTTTGTGTATATTTTCTTGCTTCATCTTCATTATAAAACTGAAAACGAGAAAAAATATTTACATCAAGTCCTTACGTCTTTATATTAATGAAAAAAAAAACTGGAAAAATACGTACAAGTTCAGGTGGGGCTTGATGTTCAGGTCTTTTAGACATTTTTCTCTCTTTGATAATGTATCTTATACGCCTTTTTAATACACAAAACCTCAAAATCACAACAACCAAAATAAAAATGTTTTTTTATGATGTCTATGTTATTTTCAAACGTGCAATAGATAAATTAGAGAATAAAAAAAATAGTTATACACACTGCTGTTTTTATTAACATAATTTTAGACTCGTGCGATTAAATAAATATTTATGAAAATAATAAGATATTAAATTTTATATTGTTTAAGATTTTAATTTACGACGTTTGACATCGGATTAAAAATGGAGTGATTCGTAAACCGTACTCTAAACTATTAACTGTTCGTCTTTAAGTAATCGTATTATAGATTTAAAAAGTTGCAGGATACTATATTTAATTAAGGCCCAGTTTAAAAATAGATTACTTTTTTTCTTTCAGATTTAATTTTTAATCTGGGTTAAAAGATTTTTTTTGAAAATGTTCAATATAACTAATCTGGTCATAAATACTGTTACATAAAAACTTTTCTTTTTTTCAACTTTTTAATATTATGAATTTGGAACGCGCTTATTATTTTAAAAACTTATTTCTATTCCGCGCCATTTCACATATTTTTTCATTTCCATTATCAAATTACAATATGGAATGGGATGTTATAGAAAATAGGTTTGCAATAATCGCTTGGCACAAAGTGGCTATGGAGTCGTCGGTCATATTCCAGACACTTCAAAAGCTTGGTATCAGTCGTATGTTCGTATATCATACTATTAACAAATACGACAACATTTGGTATGACGAACACGTCGAAAACCAAAAAAGATCGGGGCGACCGCTTGCTGTTAGAACTATAAAGGTTAATTCTCTTGAAGCCAGAATTCGTCGAAACCCCATTAAGAAGCAAAAAATCTTATCGCGAGAGATGAAGATTCCAACTAGAACTCTGTCGCATATTATAAAACAAGACCTGAACGCTCGGTGCCTGATTTTTAACGTTATACAGTACGATTATACGATATAAAGGACGTGTCTTAAGTCAATCTTTACAATTAAAGAGTGGATCGATCAAAAAAGGCACAGAAATTTCCTCTATTGATGAAAAAATTTTCACAAGTGAAGTACATTACCATAAGCAAAATGATAAAATGTACGCTCACAGTTCTAAAGAACCTATTCAAGTGGTCCAAATGCACAACGTTGTCATCATCCTGCGTCAGTGATGGTTCGGTCGGGCGTGTCTTATCTAGGAGTCACAAAACATTTTTGTAAAAAAGGAGTGAAAACTTCATCTAAAGTGTATCAAGATGCAGTCTTGGATCGTGTTGTGAAACCTCGCAGCAATACACTTTTTAAAAATATACTGTGGACTTTCCAGCAGGACTCTGCACCTGATCATAAGATGCGAACTATCCAAGCCTGGCTTGAAAGTAACGCTCCGGACATTATAAGAGCTGGACTGGCCCTCATCTAGCCAAGACCTCAACCCTTTAGACTTCAAATTATGATCAGTTTTAAATGAAATGACCTGCTCTTAATGACACGGCGATATTGAGTCTCTTAAAAAATCATTGGATTAAGTAGTGGCGAAATTTCCCTTGGAAACAGTCCATAAATCCATAGATTCGTGGCCAGACAGATTAAAGGCTTGTATAAAAGGCAGAGGTGGCCATTTCGAATAAAATATTTTTTTATTTTTTTGTTGAGACATAAATATGGAGGTATAGATTTTGTAACTACAAAACTACTACTAAAAAATTTACATCATAAAAATTATGCGTCTCCATTTGTAACGGAACATATGGCTGGATTATGTATATATTCGCTTAAATATCTACGAAATAGACGAAATAGCTATTATCATTATATTGCAGATTTTGTTTGTTGCAATAAATATCGGTTTTTTTTGACAAATGTCATTGATTGACAAACCTACGCGGGAAAAATATCTGTCATTTTTGGTATACATTTATTATATGTGTGATACTAAATATGTTCAGTTATTTTAAATTATATTCTTACTTAATCCGTTTGTATTATAAGCACTCTAAAGTAGCTAACTGAAATTTTGCTATTATAAATAAATATTTATCAATGATATATTTTTTCTAATAAAAAAAGAATGTCGAGAGGATTAAATTTGAAAAAGGTTGTTATAAATGTTAATTTATCAATTTTGCTTTCTTTTCGTTTGTAATTACTGAATCATAAAAATTATGAACATTATTTTATAGAATCATCAAGTTACTTTGAAGAATCAGAAAGTTATAACACAATTCTTTAAACATTCTGATGTCAATGATATTCAAAAATCTCCTTCACCAACCAAAGATTGTAGCTTGGTTAAAAATACTATAGAACCAAATATTTCAAAACGGAAGGCCATTTCACCGTTGAAAATAAATCCTGTTCATGAAGAATCAAACATTTTTAATAAAGAAAACAGTCCTAAAAAAGTAAAAGCAACAAATTGTGATAAAAAAACTTTCACAAACTTTGGTTCTATTAGTAAAAATGTAAATGATAATAAGGAAATTGCACTGAATACTAATGGAATAATAACTCATAAACTTTGCATGAGTCATGAAAACGCAGTAACAGACATTGATATTAGTCCTGATATAAAAGAATCTGTTTATAAAGACGATACTAAGAAATGGGTCTCACCACATAAAATTCCCAAATTGGATAAAAATAATACCTACATGTCCATAAAAAGTATTAATGCAACACCTGATAAATTTAGTAATGGTAAGTTGCTCCAGGTTGAACTTTTAACAAGCAGATTTTTTAAAGCTTCTTAACATTTTTAGAAAATGGTCTAAATATCATGTACCTTAAATTATGTACTCTTTGTCAGAATTAATAATATACTAGTTTAATTTGTAATTGTAAAAAGTTATGATTATATGCTAAATTGAAAGTCTTCAAAATAGAGTATAGTTTTAATTACATTAAGGAAAGAGATTATTAATACACATGATATTCATAACAATAAAAAATAAATCGTAACTTACCTATCGTCAACTTTGTTTTGAATATTTAAGTATATTCTTAAAACAATAATTTTTTTGCTCTTTCATATAGCTTCGCTTTCTAATACAAATGAGAATTATGAGCACAATTCCTTTAGAAATAAAGATTCATTTTCAAAATTTAGTTCATCTATAAAAGCAATGCAATCATGTGAAAATGAAATGAATGATTTATTTAATGATGAGTGGGAAATGGATAATTTTCATAAGGTAATATCAAAAAATCATTACTCTAAAGAAATTACTAAAAAATTATCAAAATATATTGTAAAATAAAAATGTTTTTGTGAAGGATTTGGAGGAATATTTGGACATAACAAAAATTCAGCGCTGTGAGGTTATGTCTGTGGTATCCCTAGGACAAATGCAAAAATTAATATTAATGAAAGATAATTTGAGTTGTACTTGTTTAATAGAAGGAATTTGGTAAGCATCATTGGGGAAGTTTTTATTAAAGTAGGAAAACTGTTTTATAATAAATTCTTGTAATAAAGTTTTTTTTTATACTTAGGATATGCTTGAATTTACAAAAAGGTGATATAGTCAGTGTTTTAGCTATATGCAATTCAGCTGGACAGTATCAAATAAACAACAACTCAGGTCTCATAGTGTTTAGACCTGATTACTTGTTGTCATCAACGTGTGTAGTGGCAGGGGTGTTTTGTCAAAGAAAAGCTGTCTTGCAAGAGCGCTGGCGAGGAATAGACTCTGCTAACATTGCTGTAAGTAATATGTTACAATTAATTTATTTAATTAAAACTGGGTTCTACTATAACTTTATACTCAGGGCTTATGAATATTTACATACAACTTATTAAAAAAAAATATTGTCCTTACCTGATATTCTTTAAACTGGCTTGACTAATTTTGAAGGGATGAGATAAATCATAGGCGTTGATATTTTTGGAGCAACATTGATTTAAGAAAAAGTATTCAAGTCATGCAAAAAATAAAAAAAATGCTGTAATTATTGAAAAAAAACATAGTTGTTTCTCTATTCTACATATCCATTTTTCCTTCTTTTAATATTTCAGATGACAATTGGTATTCTAATACATGAATTAGTTCAAAAGGCACTTACGCAGCGTATTATGAATTTAGAACAGTTATATTTTGAAATGGATAAAATTATTAAGGAATCCACGCAAATGTTGTTTGATGCGGGATTATCTGAAGATGAAACACGATCAAATATGCAATTGTATATAAAGCCATTAAACGAATTTATGCAAACGTACTTAGTTGATGAATCTGATATAAATATTGTAAGATCATTAAAATGTATAATAAAATGTCTAAAATCCGGCTCAAAGGATTAATTTGATTTCGCTCCTTTTTAGCAAACACAGAAGAAACGTTGGTCTGGGCACATAGATAAAATATTAGATATAGAAGAAAATTTGTGCTGTCCTAAATTAGGTTTGAAAGGAAAAATTGACGCAACATTAGAGGTTATTATTCACGATCGACAAAGTAAGAATATCTTTAAAGTAACGAAATGTTACAATTTTATTTTTTTACCATATTTCACTAATTAACTTTTATATGATACTAACTGTCATGTATATTTAACATTTTTTCAATCATGCGCCAATATTTCGAAAAAAGAATTGGACATAAATTTGAGTGTGTTCTTGTTAACCCCTATATCAGACATATTTAAATGAATATTTTTATTGGAGGAAAGACTCGGGAAATTGTCCCGTTAGAACTAAAGAGCGGTAAAGCATCAGTATCAGTAGAGCATCGAGGACAACTTGTGTTATATGGGATGATGCTGAGTTTGTTGAGGGAAGAAGATCCTACCACGTCACTGCAACGTGGATTGCTCCTATACTTAAAGTAAGTTAATACTTATTTCTCATATTTGTTACATATTATGTTACAGTGAAGGTAAAAATATAAAATAAGACAAATAATGTATTGCGAGTGGATAAACGTAGTCTTGATCAAATGAGTTGTTTTACTACAATATCTATGACGAAATGTTTAATTACAAATAAAGGTAAGCATTTTACTTACAGAGAACATGTAGAGCTTCTTGAAGTAAGCTGTGGATATCCCGAGCGAAGAGATCTGATTATGTTAAGAAATCAACTAGTGCAATATTTGAGTCCAACAACAAGTGGTACAATAGGTTTGTACCTACAGTTGTTTAGTTATTCTTAAAATTGTTCATGGCGGTAAGAGATGAGCGATAACATTATTATCGACGATAATCTATTTTTTTATCAAAATGATTATAAGTGCAAAGGATACGCAAATTTTGCCAAAGAATAGTTCCCATATAACCTAAGTGCATTACCGACATCTCACTAACTTCTTAAGCTTTTACGAAATTACGAACAGAAACCAACCAGATATCTAGAATATTCTAGGTAAATACACCTCCTAACAAAAAAAAATATCATATATACTTTCTGCTGTATTCAGGTGATGATTCCGATGTTGAAAAATTCCAAAAATTACCAGAGCCAATTCATCGCGAAAATATATGTGCAAAATGTCCATACCTTACAATATGTTCTTTGCATCTTTGGTAAGTGTTATAAAATGGCGCAGCGATTGAACCAATCATTATATAACTTTAAAGTCCCTGGTTCTATTCTGATACCTTATAAGATGAGCTTAGATTGTGATACTTTTTAAAATCCTCTTTGACTCACACCCTCTTGACAAAAAAGAACTAATGAGGTTGAAATTCTGCAGCGTCTATAACATGTTCTGGCACCCCATTATATATAAAAAAATAATTATCATCACCCTTATACTTTCTATTTAACGCATCAAAGGCATTATATTGATTTCGTAGACATAAAAATGAGAACCAGTGTGTAAGGCCAGACATGTTGAAATATGTTTTTAAAATTGGTATCTTAGTTGTTCATTGTTAATTAAAAAGTAATACAAATTAAACATCTAAGTTTATTCAAGGCACACTGATGGCCCGAAGGTGTCAGTATCTCATCCTCTTTCGAAGCTCCGCGAAAAAGCTCTTGGCCATCTAACCCAGAAACACGTAGATTACTTCCTGCACTGGACTCACCTGTTAAAGCTGGAGGAGAAAGTGCAGATGGTTACATCTCCATTACATTCCTTGTGGACCGATAACGTTGAAAAACGGTACGTTAAAATCTACAATGATTAATTTTTATTATAAATTTCTATGGACGCCTTATACTTTTCGTAATAAGAGACACATTTTCAATTGTTTGTGATGTACGTTTCAAACTGGTAAAGCATGAGAAATCGCATAATAACATTTGTTATGCTATTTCGACATTTTCTTGATGTATTACTGAAAGCGGTAAATATTTGCGTTAGTACACTTCGCACTGTTTTTTTTTAACGAGACATTTTTAAACTTTCAATGTTACAACATACATACTTATTACAATATACAACACAGTCAGAAAATCTCCGTGGTATACATTTTTGATATCATAAATTACCATATCATATAAACAATAAGTCTACTGCTAATTCATTTCATAATTAATGTGTAATACAATTATATGCAGTATGAAGCAGGGCACTTGTACCGGTAATCTGACGTTGCAAACAGTCCGAGTGTCTTCCCACAGATATTCTCACCTATTTCAACGACAGCTCCAAGGTATGTTTTATTTCGTAATCACATTATTGTCTTTAATTTTCGATTTTCTTTGAAACTGATGTAGATAACCTAAAATGTTTAACGAAACAAATTTTAAGAAATGCATTTAATATTAACACTATTTAGCGGAAATATTGGAAGACAGTATTATCAAACTAATTCAACCAGACTGGTATTCCAACATGGTCAACACAATACCGTGTATCTTGATGTTTGTGTAATGAATCTTTTTATTATTTTTTATTTATAACTAATTACCTTCATAATAGACAGTTTCCTGCGCTTATACTCAAATATTAAAACATTAATTATTGTAAATAAAACTATGTTTCTTTATTCTTTTACATCGGATATCTCAGGCGTTGGAGAAAGAAAAACTACTGGACCTCAGGAAGGTGATTTTTCTATAGTCAGTATTGACAACCGTCCATGGCTAGCGGCAGGTGTGATCACATCGACGAGTGATAAAAATGTGGAGATTTTATTGGAAAGGTAAATAAAAATGTTAAATATATAAGTTTTTTTTTATCAGTTATGGGCTAACACTTGACCTTGATTTCACCTGACGATAAATGATAATGATACCGTAGAGCAGTGGTTCCCAAACTTATTTTGTCTACTGCCCACTTTGAGAATAAATTTTTTTTAGCGCCCCCATTTTTTCACCTATTTAAAAACCACTATAACTTCAAATTGAATTAATTAATTATTGTGACC